>JAPSES010000098.1:9797763-9808287 GCA_029822895.1 Maxillicosta whitleyi | reverse complement strand
AAATCTTTCTGATTGATACTTGGTGCAACTCGATGTCGTGGTGGTTGTAAAAACCATCTGAAGGTAGTAAAAAAAAGTATTAAATGGTAGTAAATTTGACTCAAAGATTGCTGTATATACCCTGTAGTAGTAGTAGTAGTATTAATAGTAGGTGTAGAAGTAGTAGAGTAGTAGTAGTAATATTAGTAGTAATAATAATAATAGTAGTAGTAGTAATGTTAGTAGTAGTAGTAATGTTAGTAGTAGTAGTAATAATAATAGTCATAGTAATGGTAGTAGTAGTAATTATAGTAGTGGAGAAGAGGATGTAGACAGGGTTAGATGGAGGCAATTAATTTGCTGTGGCGACCCCTGAAGGGAAAAGCCGAAAGGAGAAGAAGAGTAGTAGTAGTTTTAGTAGTAATAGTCGTTGTCGTAGTAGTAGTAGTAGTAGTAGTAGTAGTAGTAGTAGTAGAGTAGTAGTAGAGTAGTAGTAGTAGTATTGATACTAGGCATAGAAGTAGTAGAGAAGCAGTTGTAGTAGTGTTAGTAGTAGTAATTATAGTAGTAGTAGTTTTAGTAGTAATAGTTGTAGTACTAGTAGTGTTAGTATTATTATTGGAGCCCTTCAAACTACTGGAGTAATGGTACAAATTTCATGTTTTTTGAGTTGCCAGTGGAATTATTTGACTTGACGTTGTGATGAAACACATCACTAGTGGTGATCCTTCTCTTTAAATCTTCTTGAGCTTTCCCAGCTTGATGATCAAGAGTCAGACATTAAGTATGACTCTACATCATGAAATTTGCAAGAAAATGTCAGTGTTTCCATGTCTGATCAGGGGTGTTCTGCACTCCATCAAACCTCATTCATTTTCAGGCAGGTCAAACCGAAGCCTTTTTCTCACTCTATTTAGAAGCACTGGAGTCAGGCGAGGGCAGCGGTTTTGCCTCGTAACACCACTGCCTCCAATGGTTAATTTGCTTGGTGGTTTGAATCTGAAGTAACACATTAAAATGCCACAGTAACACACAACCCAGGCTGCAGAATTGTTCTTTTTGTTGGACAGAATGTGGGAAATTTAAGTGGCTTCAGGGCTTTAGTTGTGTTTGACTATATGACGGCGAGAAAAAGCACACGTATGGATAGATATTGATTTTTCTGATGGTCTTCCTCAGGTGGTGAATACTCAAACTCACCCATTTCAGAGCCTCACATGGTTCTGTATAAATGTCTTATGATTGTCAGTCATACTAATGTCCCTGAACTACTCTTGTCTCACAACCACCACACCAGAACATTTGACTAATCACCTCCATCTCGACCACTTTACAACTTTGTAGCAATTTTCAGTATTTTCAGAATCAGTAATGCTAGTCTTTTACTTTGTGCTTGACTTTTAAAGTCCTTTGTATTTGACCCAGCACGAGCTAATAAAGCCAGAGAAGTCAACAATTGGACAGTAAAGCAGGTAAAATTGTATCTGAAAAGTCCAAAATACCTCCTGTCTATGTTTCCTAACCACTTATCCTTGACCTCTGGGGAAAATATTATGGGTGGGGTTGGGGGTGGAAAGGAGAATTCATAAGGGCTTAAGAAACAGCACTCTGGTGCTGGAAGAATTCAGCTGCACTTACAGTAGATGGATCTTACCTAGGTCAGCTGGTGAAACTACTTCCCTTGGTGTGTTCTTAACATGTTTATCCCTTTAACCCCTGAGACAGTATTTCAATGGTGCTTGGAATGTGCAGTGTAGAAGTGTCATGAAAACAGGTACTTCCACAAAGAATGGAATTGAAATTTTACAGGTTTTTACTCAGAATGTACGTCAATGAGAGATTTAGGATGTTGAACATGAACTGTGAACTGGAATACACTGAACAACAGGTATTTGAATTTTGACTCAATAGTTTTTGTTTTGGGGGTCTTTTTCTAAATCAGTCACGGTGTTTTTTGGCATCTGGTTGAGCAGTTCTTCAGCAGTTAACACTCCATAAAACTGTAATTAAAAAAAAAAACACAAACAACACGACAAACAAAAGTACAAACAAAAACCACAAGGATCACAGTGTTTAAAAGGGAAAAAAAGCCCAAACCATCTATTTTTTATAGTGAGCTCTGTTTTGCCCCCCTATTACAAGGATGGTGGATAGTCCACTATAGAGCATGCTCAGATGTCTGAGGAAGATATGAGATAATGAAAATTGAAAATCAATCATACATACAGAACAAAGACCACAGATAAGTTTGGGGTTAATGTTTAATGTAAATATGGACAATGTGCTAAAAGTGTGACTTAATTATAAAGGATGGAACAGAAATAGGACTAAATGAAGACTAAATCTGCACTAATAATCACACTCATCTTCTCCAATTATATTGTCAGTATGAATCCTGAATTAGAGCAATTATAAAATGGTAATGGTATAAAATTATTAAAATGGTAAATCAATGCAAGATAAACATGAATCTATAAATGGTCTATAAATCCATTAGCCTACATGTGTCCATCCTTAAGCTTACTTGTTGAATTAAACATCATATGCCTACATTTATAATAACACTTTAACCCACTAATACATTTTCTCCATCCTGATTCAACTGCATTTCTCTTCATGATCTATTTACAGTGTAGTTTTATTGAGGCATCTGTGCCTGAAGGAACCGAAAATTAATGAATGATATTCCTACCAGCTGCAATAAAATAACGCTCAAATTGAAGATATAAGTAATGCAAACCAAGCAAAGGTTCTGCTTCAATAAAAAAAAAATGTTTAAAGGTGAGGTCTGAGATGTTTTCCTGAAGCATTTTTTACTATATTGCTAAAAAAAAAATTAAAAAAAACCCTTCACAGTCCGATTACAAACAATTAATTAAATGCTCTGACACAAAAATGAAAACTTTTACTGCCATTTGTTCCGCCCCCTTCTCCCCTCTGTGCGTCCTTAGAAGCCTGGAGCTCCTACCGAGGAAACTGAGCCAGAGCTTGGATAGCTATATCAGCTAGCATACAAAGTTAAAATAGGTAGACACTTGGAAAATTGGCAACAACATGTTGTAAACGCAAAACCGTGTTAGAGAAGGAAGAATACTGCCAAGAAAAAGGCTTTAGAAGAGGAGAGGAGAGTGAACATCAGTGTGGAATATGAGTGGTGGCATCAACTGAACAACTGGAAAAGGCTGCAAAGTGATGCCCTGGTGGTCTTATTTCTACCTGATTGGTAAGATAACATTATGTCTTTATGAGTTTTTGAAAGTATTCATTGGTTTCTGGCATTATGCTGTCAACAAGTATCCAGCCAAGTAGAGGATAATAGAGGATAAAAACAAATTTTAGTGGGCCACTAGCATGACATCAGTCTGACAGTAATCAGCTGTTCTTACTAGCCCCAGATGACTTGGAACATGTATCAAAATAACAAGTATATATACTGATAAATATAACATGAAACAATAATCATATTTATTGTTTAGGTTTATTGTGATGTTCTCAAGTATTTTCTTACCTGTGAATGAGCCATGAGAAAATGTTAGCAAAGTTTAGTGTGTTGATGCTGCGCAGCGCTTGTGAACATGAACACGTGAACATTTTAAAATGTAGCCTGCTTGAGCCTTTTTTTCTAACATCTCAGACCCCACTTATACCACGTTAACGTACAAAACATATTATCATATCAGACCGTTGAATAAGATGAAAATATGTGTCCTGTCATGTTAAGGTCAGAATTGTAGGGCTTCATTCTCTCCTTTTCCTCCGTAAAGGATAGTCTAGCATTTCCTATGTTAAAGGGGACTATAAAAAGGAAGCAGTGAAGCTCCTTTCCTTTGCATTTAGAGAATTCAGACAGCTTTTATCACGGCTGACACTCAGATACTTCTGGGTCATTTCAGTCAGAAACATTCCTAAGCAAAAAGGACTTTCAGATGCACCCACAGTGTTCAAAGCATTGCTCACAGCAGCGATTTGTGTGCAGAAAAGGCTACAAAAATGAACACATATACTGTATTGCACTACCTACACCCAACCATGTAGATCCAATGTTTACAGTGTGCCCTGTTTCGATACGGTTGCCAAGTTCTGACTGGACACAGGCTGTTTTGGAACAGGTTATTCTCACAGTCAGTGTGGAAAATATTTTGTGAAGTAGGTGTGGGTGGTTAATGCTTGGGTAGCTGTTACTTCTGAGATGGAAGTGTGAAGTGAGATGCGTGAAATAAATTCAATCTGTTTCTGTTCATCCATCGCAGCTTGTCCTCATAGTTCATTCACTTTGGACTGAAGGGTTAAATGAACCCATGTTGGACTAAAGACCTTGACTGACTCAGAATTTACAGTCAGTCTTCTGTCTCCCAGCTTCTGCAGCTAGGCTCATTCATTTCCATTATCAAAGGGAGACAGAGATGGCAGCATGTGGTTGAGATTCACTCTGGATCAAAGATACAGTATGTTCACTGTGTTATTTTACCACCACCGCTAAGAAAAG
Source organism: Maxillicosta whitleyi (assembly GCA_029822895.1). Taxonomy (NCBI): domain Eukaryota; kingdom Metazoa; phylum Chordata; class Actinopteri; order Perciformes; family Neosebastidae; genus Maxillicosta; species Maxillicosta whitleyi. The sequence continues at coordinate 9,803,822 of JAPSES010000098.1, read as the reverse complement.
ACACTGAAGACCGACCGTATGAAGCTATGAAATAACTTATTAGTGACTATGCTTAATTTTAATACCAGGAACAGATGAGGAAAATGAGTTGAAACAATACATTATTTCTGTGATTGTTGGTTTTCGGATGCAGCACCTGTCTGTGTGCATTAACCTGACTGAGCCCATTTACCTGAGGCCATTGTATTAGTTATTGCATTAGAGTAGATGCAGCTGATGTGTTCTGAGGATCAATAACCAGGCATGTCTTATTCAACACTGGACTGAGGATGCTGTTTGCTAACACATAAATATTGATAGGTAATAAATGCTTCCTGGATCAGTGGAAATAGTTGCTGAGAGAGGACAAGTTCTCCTGCTTTCCTGAGACAGGTTGAGAAAATGACCTCTGTGCTTTAACTGCTATTGTTTCTAGTGCCTTTTCATGTGCCATAATCTCTGCATTTGATGAGGTCATGGTAAATTTTGAAATCATATAATTGTTAAAGAACATTTGAACAGAGCAGTGTTTTTCTTTATTTATGCCACTTTATGCAGAATAATTGGGTTTTAGGGGTTATTTGAAGATGAGAGTCTCCAACGCTGCATTTTAATACACTTTGTGATGACAGGAAATGTAAAATGCCACTTGTTCCATGTCTAAATAATTAATGTCTAACAGTTATTTTTTGGCCTTTTGCGTAAGTGTTATGCTGGCCTTTGGCTCTCGACCTCAGCTTGTACCTTTTTTTTTTTTTTTTTTTTTTTTTTTTTTTACCCTAAGAGAGAATTTGATCAAACTAAACAACCAATGAAACACAACTATAAACTGTCCACTTGAAAACATAGAACAAGCATCTTATAACCTTTACAACGTTCTCATAAAGACATCTATAAAGAATACTGCTTTAACAAATTCAGACAGTGTGACTGTTTTCCTTGCAAACTTTCAATTCATGAGTGCACAAGTACATCTCAGTACATTGCCTTTGTAATTTGGCACTTTTCAACGCTATTAAAAGGAATCTGGCGGAAGATACAGGTCTCAAGTTGGTATCAAAGGCTGAAAAATCAGCGTTCTATGCCAGCATCATGTCTCATTCATCATCTTCATGTGGCAAAAACACAATTTTCTTCTTTCTCCGCTGTAATCTTCATGTTGCCAGGACTTAATTCTTGAATGTGACTGCAGAAAACATTGTGCACTAATGCAGTCCCGTAGACTAAACAATAATCAGGGAGCTTTGTAGGGAAATGCGCCTTGGGTGAAGAAGCTAATACTCACTAAGGACCAATGAAGATTTTGAGCTGCTGAGAAAGCTAATTACTCTGATAATTATTCTGTGCATGTGCATGTTTGTGTAGATGAATGTGAAGGTGTTTTGTGAGCCTGATTGTGTCTGTGTCTGTGTGTGTGTGCGTGCGTGCGTGTGTGTGTGTGTGTGTGTGTGTGTGTGATTGTGTGAGATTAATCATCATATCCAGTCTTATCTTTCAAAGAGACTCAGATGTGTCAGATTTCTATCAAACGTACAGGGACACAGTTGAAAAACAGTAGAAAGCAGACACATACACAACCACAATCACACACACCTACTTAGAGAACCATAATCTCAGTAGAATCAGTCTTGCGTTAATTTTTATGTCTGTAAAGTATTTGAGTTAGTAATAAATATTCAGAAAAAATGACAGAATGCCACAACAGTGTGAAAGTATTTGTCTGTTAAATGTTTCATTGTTTGCTGCTGGATCCTATTTTTCTTACAAATTGTAGTTGGCAGCTTCAGGCTGCTGAAGAAGTACTCGTGTTCTCATACATTCATTTCTGAATAACGTTTGAGCCATTAAATTGGGCCATTGTAGCTCGATAGGCAGCTCTGACAACGTCACAGGCTCCGTTTTCCTCCTGTGTTCAAAGGGTCGAGAGCGTCAAAAAAAAAACTCTGCTGAGGCTATTTGACTGCAGCATGAATCAGCAGGAAACTCTTACCGTTCACACCAGGCCAGACTCCCACAAAAGAATCCACACAAAGAAGGAATACATCAAGCATTGGCGATGGCTCTGTATTGTCTGGGTGAAAAACAGTAATGAGTCGAACGATCATACAATGGCGCTGTATTTAAGCAGCCCAGCAAGAGAGTGGGGAGAGGATGTGTTGTCCTGGCGGGTGCTATAATCAAACTTTCACATGCATTAAGTCGATGGTGGGAGGTGTGTGAAAGGTGAAGTTGTCTGCCGAGTCAGATGACACCTCTTAAAGGTGGAGTAAGCGATTCTAATCCAATATACTTTTTGTCAGATTCACTTAGTGTCACCTCATGGTTCAGCTGCTCTCTACTGTGGGTGTGCGCCATAAAAAAAAATATAAAAATACGGCATCATTTTTGTCATATATACAGTGATAAAACAAGTACAAATCCAGTTCAGCATATGATGCGATGAGCTGCAGACAAAACATGAGAGAAGCAAAGAATGATACCTGGAGGAATCAGCTGCACATGCCCCAAGCAGCTAGAACCTGCTCACATACGCCTACCTGACTTTTAACAGTGATAAGCTGTAAAATACCTGTGACAAGCCCTGTGAATTTGTGCGTGAGGACTCACATTGTGCCAGTGGCAGTTAATATCTGCACATATCAAATCCTCAAGTTTTATTATTCCTTCAAAATGTGACAGAAATCTGGCACAATAAAAAAACACCCGGTGTCCAAAGCGCTGGCTAACCGTCAACATCGTGATAAGACATTATCTACTGTCCACATATCTCTACATTTAGATAAAAATACACACATACTGGATATTTTTTGCTGTCAACACTCTAGCTGGTGCTTGTGTCACCTAATAGACCTGTGTACATTAATAAAAATGTTAAAAAGAAACATGTAACCTGCTGTTAAGTGGCCTGAGTTGTATGTTATAATGTTCAAAATAATTCTTTTAGCTCATAGAGTCTCCATCATCATTCATTTATCCATGTAGTTGTGATAGTGATTATCATATAGTTAGATAGATGGTAGAGGTTTTTATAATTGGTACTAACAGCTGCAATAGTAGTATAGCCAGTACTTGTATTTGAAGTAGTAGTAATAATAGTTGTGGGTATTTGTACTAGTAATTGATAGTTATACTCTTTCTCTCTCTCTCTCTTTAACCCTAATTGGTCAAGGCAGATGACCATTTTAGTTTCACTGATGGACTGATTGATCATTTGAGCCTACTTTTAATTTTAAGTAGATTTTTCAGATATGATGTAGTTGTTAAAACATCAAACTTGTGCTTAATTCAGCAAGCTAAAGTCTACTTGAAAATTGTCCTCTAAAGATACTGACCCTTATTACAGCTCTTAAAAATCATATTTGCCATCCATACCTAATTATAGAACAAAATAGAAGTAGAAATGAATAAAATGGTTGGTAAAATCACTAAACTGCAGCATAACAAAGTGGAGATGCGACCTTGGCACTCTCAGACTATCAGTAAGGTTAAAACAAAAAGTAAGATTTCCAACTTAAAATCAATACTTATTTGAAAATCAAAACAGTTATTTTTGTTTATTTAAACATTCACATCTTTTTTTTTTCCCACCAACATAGAACTTGTGTCGCTGGAGTTTCTGAACCTAATATTGAACCATTCTTAGCATTTAAACCAAAAAATAAATTGGTTCTGAGCTCTGAATGTTGGCTTCCAGTAATAACAAAAAAAAAGGTTTTTCCTCTTGACCTGATGTATAAACCATTGTAGGCATGTCATATTCTACACAATGGAGAGGATGGAGAAAACAACACTGCAGAAATCTATGAAACCAGTGGAAAAATGTGCAGTTAAGAGTGAGGTAGTGATTCAGTATCGACTGAGGAAAAGGTAGGATGTTGTGCAGAGGTTTCACTTGAATGCAAGAATGTGTAAGACACAAACTGACGATGAAAGCACTACAGAGACCTTTAAATAAGCCGTCAAAGGGTGGAGGCAGGTGGGGTAATATTGTACCACCGTTGACAATCGCCCTCCGTTAATGACGCATCCTCGATTACCACGGTTCTCCACTAAACCTGTGGAGACGTAGGATGGTTCACTAAACACACCAAAGGATCCTGAACAGAACTGATTCAAGACGCAGAATTAACTTAGTGTAAAAAGCCCGTGTCTACCTCCACATAATCATTTTAATCTCATGCATAAACCCTCTCAGGTCATTCATCCTGCCCAGTACTAGTGGGACGTATAATTTCACAGTTGTGATCAAGGCTGCCGAATGTGGGCTGTGTTTGTTTAGATTCACATATCAACAGCCTTTCTCACAAATCATTTTCTACGCCTTTAAAAACTCCCAAGGCTCCAATAAAACAAGGATGAAATTTTCACTGAGCTGATTTTATTATTACATGAATAATAACAGTATGTAAAGCGTACGATGTAAAGATAGGAATCAATAACAGCTCAGTGCTTCTTTATTTGTTTAGTCTGTGATGTTATTAATAAACAAATGGCATTTCTGGAAATTGAATCGCCTGCAGTTTGATGTTGACTTTCCCTTGGTATTTGCACTCATGTTCCGACTTATTGTAGGCTTAAGGTATACGACGTATAACCACTTTCATCCCAGCAGTGACAGCCAAATTCCATATTGTACTTGATGTTGCGAAATCTCATTGAATAAATAAGAAAGTATGCTGCTGATCAAGGCGAGGAAGTACCCTTTTATGAGCTCCAGCACATCAAAGTAAAAAATATCATGACTTGCTCGCTTCAAAAGTCCAGGCTGCCTGCCTCAGTCTGGGGGAAGCAACCACCTGCTGGCAGCTCCATAGCTCCGCAAGCTGAGGACGCCTCCTAGATTATTTAGGAGTTAAGAGTATTCTCAGGGCATAAATATATATCAGTGCACAAGTCTTAGTCTTACTCCTAAAAATAGAACTAGATTTGCATCAGAGAGTTTTATAGAGCCGAGGTGAAATTTCCACTCGGAGCAGTTTTGTGGTTGAAATCTGATTAGAGCAGTGATAGAGGTGGTGGATGTGAAGCAAAGTGTGCAGCTGAGACCTCTGTAGGTGGAGGGAGTGTATTATAATGAGTCATCAGTGCTGGGAGGTTCTCAGGCTTTGTCTAATTGATGTTTTTTTGTTGTTTGTTTTTGGTTTTTTTTGTGCAGTTGATTTTATAGGAGGGTTTGACTCATACGGTTACCAGGGGCCTCAGAAGACCTCCCATCTTCAGCTACAGCCCATGTACATGTAAGTATACATTCAAATTCAAGTTTTATTCATGTTTTAGTCTAATCAGATATGAAGAAGAGGTACAAGTCAAGCTGAATGAATGAATGAAATGACTTAATGTCCGATCAGTAATCACCTTTGACCAGATGCAACGATTCCATGCATAGTCCCAGATACATTTTATTTATCAAGAATAAATCACATTGTCAGAATTCTTTCACAAGAAGAGGTACAAATAATTTATTCCAGCTTCATGGGCAACAGCGAATTTATAGTCCTGTGCCAAGGTTTATTGTTTCTGTATGTTTGAAATGAGCATACATATTTATTTATTTATTTGGCATTCTTTTTTCTTCAGGTACAACAAGACAATACAGGGAATTAAAAGACACAAAAAACTGAACTCAATGGGTTCTGAAGGTTAAATTCACTCTTTAGTGTGACCTCTGACCCCATGACAAGAAGCAGCAGTTACAAACATATGTCGAATGAAACCTGATATAAAACCCCAGGAAATACACACAATAAACCTCATTATTTGAACAATAGCGTTAAGAACTTTTGTGTTTACTGCTGTACATACTTCGCATATATCCAGGTTGGATCTTAATGCAGAGACTGAAAAATGTATGTGTGGTTTTTATAAGTTTAATAAACCAACCAACCTAGATTTTTGCACAGGACTGTACATAGAGACATCAGCTTTGTTTCATCATGGATGGATGGATGGATGGATGGATGGATGGATGGATGGATGGATGGATAGATAGATAGAGAGATAGAGAGATAGATAGATAGAGAGATAGATAGATAGATAGATAGATAGATAGATAGATAGATAGATAGATAGATAGATAGATA
>JAPSES010000098.1:9770891-9783554 GCA_029822895.1 Maxillicosta whitleyi | reverse complement strand
GGATGGAGAGTGTGGAACTGCCAGGCAGGAGGCCTAGAGGAGGAGCAAAGAGGAGGTTTATGGATGGAGTGAAAGAGTACATGAAGGGAGTCGGTGTGAGAGAAGAGGATGTAGACGACAGGGTTAGATGGAGGTAAATGATTCGCTGAAGGGAAAAGCCGAAAGGAAAAGAGAATAAAACTAAAGTCTGTCCTGTTGTCTGAGCTTCTCACTGACACAAAACCACAAGGAATGTTATATTTGTGATGAATGTTTTTTTTTATTATTGTTATTATAGTTGTTGTTATTATTATTATTATGTGACAGTTACAAGAGTTTGTAGAAGAAATGGTGAAATTAAATGTTAAATGTTTGAGTTAACCTTGAGTATTGCTGTAATGATACTGACTGAAAAACATACATAATAACAAATACTGAAAAATGTCATGTTGTTTAAAACCAAATATGACTTTCTCGCATCATATCATTTCACATAAACTGTGTTTTTTCTCCTGCAGGTGCCGGTCTGCCGGGCCTGCTCCCAGGCTCCAGGCCTCCCATTGGCCCGCCGCTGCGGCCCTGCACGCTGACGCCAGGACCCGGAAGCTCCGGCTACCTGCTTTGTTTTGTTTTGGTAGCAGGAGTTGGAGAAGAGACAGGAAGAGAGAGGGACGGGAGCCGGCGGAGAAGCGCTCACTAAATGGGGAGAACCAACTCGGGTATGGAAGATGAAGGACCTATAGCTGAACACTGTAAAATGCCGAGTTTTATCAGCAGTTTTGAGGAGGGGAGGGCCAAATTGTCCCGCAACCTGTCGACTGAAACTTCCTTCACCGACAGCAAAGTTGAGCGGTCGCTCCGGGATGTGAACCGCCGTGTCACCAGGTCCAACTCGCGGCTCTCCCTCGACGGACCGGAGGGGGACACGGAAGAGCGGGGCGGCGAGGAGAAGGATGCGGAGGGCAACAACAACAACAACTGCAACAGCGGCGGAGGCGGAGAGAGGAGGAGGGCGAGCGCCGTGGAGATTTTAAGGAGGAATTTCGGGGCTGTTTCTAAGTCTTCCTCCCTGCGTTTGAGCACCAGTAGTCGGATGCAGTGTGGGGAAGAGGACGGTGGCCAGCAAGGTGTTACAAACAGCCATGGAACTGAATGTGATCAGTGTAAAAAGTCGGAGCGAGAGTCGGGCGAGGCGGGGATTAAAAACGAGCGAACCCTGAGCGAGTTGTCGACTTCGGGTGTGCAAGGAGTTGAATTTGTTACCGTTACAAGTCAGTGCCATTATATATGTGACAGTGACAACAATACAGCCCATTTAGATGAGTCTTTTAACGCCAAAGAGCACGTATATTGCACTGTTTACTGCATCGCCGGCGACAGTAACCGAACAGACGCAGAAATCACAGATATCTACGATGACACGGGCCATTCTGACGGAAAAGAAATGGAGGCGGAGACGGGACAGGACGCCGGTTCGAGTCCGGAGCCGGTTCTGTACACCCTGGACGACCTGGTGGATCCGTTTGGGGACCTGGCCAGCCGGCTGCCAACGGAGCAGGCCGGTGCAGAGACGGCGCTGCAGAGTTGCCGGGTGTGCCTGGAGTCGAAAACAATCGCACCCCTGCCCTGCTGCAGGATGGCTGTATGCGATGAGTGTCTGGAACTCTACGTCAGCTCCCAGGTTGGTAACAGGAGGGGGTGGGGGGTTGCAGGGTGAGGGAATGGCCCCGGGTGTAGTGCGGCAGGGGGCCCGAGTATGGTGTCTGTCCCACAGTGAGTCAACACTGGGTCAATGAGCAGCTGGTCGAAGTGTCCTTGAGCAATAACACACACACACACACACACACACACACACACACACAGCATCTCCTCTGACGTGTTATCTACCTTGAGACAGGCACATGATATTCTCAGAACTGGGTCTCAGCCATATGACCAAAATCATATCCCAATATAGGTCATTTCATGTCCAAACAGCTATACAGATTAGAGTTCTTTTTTTTTTTTTTTTGCAAATTCAGTGACAACCTGGGGTTCAATCCCATGACTCAAAAATGGGGAAAAGTATTGCATCTGCTGCTATTTGTAGATCTGCTCCAAAATATATGTGGTTCATCCTAGGTCAAAGCCATACTCCTCTAAGTTTCATGAAAATAGATCCAGAAGTGGTGCAAGTCAACAACTAATAAAACATATTATTTGGATTAGGGTAGACCTTTTTTTTTTTTTTTTTTACAAATTTTTAATAACATGTATAAAGAAATATCAAATGTTTAAGTGTAAAACACAATCATAAAAATAGTTTAGATAATTACTATAATTTTCTATACTCACCTACAATGGATTCATGGTCTAGTCCAGTAAAGTGTTTAACTTTATCACTGTGTCAAAATAAATCTATATCAGATATTATGTTGAAAAGTGTTGGTGTGGGAAGAAGCTGAAGCACTTATTAAAGCACACCTTTGAACAAAACATAAAATATTATGTACTAACACAGACTGAATAAATGAATAAAACATAACAGAGCATAATTTTTAGTCATTTCTCATTGTTGGTTACATCTTTTGCACGGCATAATGGAAACCATTTTGTAACTATGGTTGCAAAGAAAATAAACATAAGTCTTAAATGTAAATATCTACATAAATGTTTCCATGTGTGAATCCTGAAAACAGTCTGAGGTGTGTCTTGCATTTTGTTTGCCTCATGGTATCATTTGCTTAAGTCATTTTTTTCAAGTCATAGCAAAATGAAGCAGCAGTTTTAGGAGAGTGAAGTTAAAAAATAAATCATTATAAATATGACTCAGGCAGTTTTGCTGTGAGGCTAACAATTTATCCAGTCATTTTTTGGTGTTTATTTTGCAGGCTATTTTGGACAAACACATGACACCTGGCAGTGCTTTGACTGGAGCTGTGCCACACCCTCCTAGTTTACATACTTAACCACTTGCTGGTTAAAAATCCAAACAAACATAGCATTTGGGTTTCAAATTGGTTGCAGTAATTTCACTTGGTGAACTATGGTTTAAATGCAGCAGCATTTATGGCCAGTTTTATGGATTCTGAATAAACACAGCGTGATTTAATGGGCTCAGTTAAAATGGGAATTGCTTTGACTTCATCCTATTGTTTCGGCTGGTTTTGTCACTTTCCATCTTCTCTCTTTGCATCACACTCACTCACCCTTGTGTTTGATTGTATGCACTGTTGTTATGTGGAAGAATACAAAACATTTTCAGATGATGAAAACCCTCTCCATAAAGAGTGTCATTTACAAGTGAACAGAATATTAATCGAAAGATTTGTTTATATCATCATATCATCTTTCATAGCCGTACTGTGTAACATGGATACTTACAGCAGTGCCCTTTAAATATGAAGAATGCAAATTTCAGAAACATCTTTACTGAGAGTAAAAATGACTGTTGAGGTACATGAGGCCCTCTCATGCTGCTGTGTGTCATGTGCTCAGTTACAGGGTCATACAGTCATGAGATAACAGCAGTTTTCAGGGAATTTGGCTCACTGACACCTTATGCATTAAAATTGGGACATTTGCAAAAACAATTTTCACAATAAGCATTTCTGCAAACAGTTGGGCTTATTTAGCACAAATTCCATTTCTCAGGATACACGAGCACAGTCTATTGAAGAAATACCCCACTCTCAACATTCAAGCATTGTATTGTGCATCGCTGTTGCTGAGTTGTAATGTAAGCCCTGGTGTACCCAGTGTCCCTCAGTCTGACTCATTTTTCTCCAAACTCATTTCCTTATGAGAATGAAAGACACTTATCTCAGAAAACATGTGTCCCCGCTCTTCAGGAAAAATACTATAAATATCCTCCAACATGATTTCTTTGAAAGCTGGGACAAAATAAAGGATTTGCTCACGTGTTTTGTTAATTGATTCTGGATATGAATCAGTGTGGTCAGTCAAGAAAATGAATAATGGATACATGAAACACTTAAGTCCATTAATCTTCAGTGTAGCTGCCATGGAAATATGCACTCAGCATGGTGAGGCATGTTGCCAAATGCTGTTTCCAACCAGAGCTAAAGTGTTTCAGGATGGATATTTTTCTCTCTAAGTGCCTTGTCATTGAGGTTGTTCCACTCAGCAATTCTCTGATCATAAGCCCAGTTTTGATGAACTTGTAGGCTGCCTCTGATATTTGACTAGTCTAGAAGCTGTAATCTGCACTCTCAAACACTGTAGCAGTAATTTGTTTTGATAAAACAGTTTTTATCAGTCGACGAGGATCCCTACTGCATTTTATCTGAAATTATCCTCAGCTTTGATAGTGAGGCATGAATAATCATACAAACAGTGAGACAAGTATACTCTCTGATAAGCGCACAGAGAATGAGATAAGAGTCATGTAAACCATCCGATGTAGGTGGAAAGATTTCATCCGTTAATGCACCGCAGGCTTATTTTAGCTTCCATGCAGCAGGTTTTATGCTCGGTAGGTACAGTGAACTGTGTTTTGGAGAGATGAAGGTCACAGTGTCTTGATCAATTGGGCAGAGATGGCACATGATCAGCCTCACTGCAGTAGGAAGCTGCAGTGCCTTTATGTACAGGCAGAGGATGGAAGCAACTCAATACAAAGATCTTGTTACTACTGTGCTATATTTTATTCAGTAATGAAGATGACGATGTTAAGGCTTCTGTTTGTACTTTTCTTGCTCCATTTATAGCAGCACAAAAAGCATAAATGTAAAACAAAAGGCAAAGATACACACATTTAACATAAGATTACAATCCCAGAAACGTTTGACCCAGCATCAAGCTCCATGTTTAATATTAGTATAAACCTGTGTATAAAAGAACGGCTCAGAGTTTGTAACTAATGTTTTTGTTTTTAAATGAGGACAAAAAGAACGGTAAAAGACAACACATATGCCTGTCCAATGTAAGATTAAAATGCTTGACATCATGGAAAAGTAGTAAAAAAAAAAAAAATATCCTCCAGGTGGCTCTGATGATGACCATAACAAAACACTGTCTTAAAGGGCTTATATTTTTTTTTGCTGAAGCCACTTTTATTAGTCTTTGGTTCATTTATTTGTGTATTTGGGTTCAAAAAGTTTGAACTTGAACCCTCCAGGAGCAGCAAAGCTATCTTTGTATTAATTCTGGCAAAAATCAAGTGGATTTCTACAAATTGCTTCAATTTAATTAATTCATTCATTTTCTGAACCTGCTTTATTCTCACTAGGGTCATGGGGGGTCACTGGAGCCTATTCCAGCTACTTATGGGTGAAGGTGGGGTACACCCTGGACATGTCACCAGCTCATCACAGGGCTGAACATATAGAGACAAACAATCACTGTCACATTCACACCTATGTGTAATTTAGATTAATCAATTCAACCCATTAGTGCATGTGTTTGGATGGTGGGAGGAAGAAAGAGAGAACCCACTCAGACACAGGCGGAACATGCAAACTCCACACAGAAAGGTCCCACCCCCATCGACTGGTGTCGGAATTGAACCCAGGACCTTCTTGCTGTGAGGCACAAGTGCTATATCCACTGCCCCCTTATTAATTTGTTACGTCTATAGCTAATTAAGTCACGACATTTGCACATATAAGGTCAAGACTTTTAATGAACATTTCTCCAAATACAACATAATTGTTTATCAGCAGCTGTGGTTGTAGTCCATACTGAAAATATGTCCAAACTTCGAGCCGGTTACCTAAAGTGTTCAGTTGCTGAACAGGACAGAAAAGCATGGACAAGAACCTGGACTGGGTGGGATATGAAGTGGTTCATTTGTATGTAAAGGGCCAGCGCTCAAAGCCACTTTTCTGGTGTCATTAGTCAGAAATAGGGTTGAAGATGAATCTGTGGAGATGAATTAATGAAGAATTCAGACCCAAACAGAGCATTTACAGTTTATGTAGACCACAGGGAAATCTTTGAAAATGCATAACTTCATTTAAAAAAGCAAAATATCACTCCTTTAAGACCGATGCTTTATCTTACAAACAATTGCTTCAATCATACATGATGTACTTGAACATTTCACATATAAACTGAAGATGAAAGAAAATCTCTGCATAAAAAACTGGGGGAAACAGTCTATTAAGGGACACCATCTACAACATTGATTCACCAGTTAAACCCATGGAGTTTGATAAATGACAGTAGATGGAAACTTTTGTTTTTATGTTTATTTAATGATGTTTTTGCTGAAAAATTCCCTTTCTCATTTTTAAAATTTGATATAATATCCTTTGAATTTACTGTGAGCTATAATGAACATCTATATGATCAGCAAATTAAATATAGGAAAATATGTGATTTACACTGGAAAATTTTTAATAATGATGATAATATTACAATAAATGGTGCTAAATTACTTAAGAAAGATTAAATATAGAGAAAAATTCATTTGAGGCTGTCACAAAAGTATCCCTATAAACAGATTAATAATATGTTATAAGACATTAATGCATCAAAGGCCCTTCATCAGACATGGGACGGGTCATGACAATCAGCTGTTTATTTAGAATAGGCTACTAATTGCGAGATCACATGACAGGTAATGCAAATTATCTGATGTTATCAGTAACCCTTAAATAGATGTAACCATCTTTAAATAGATAATACTGTAATTCATGCAAGTACAATATTAACTTTCTTTAAATTAATATAAATACAATGATCAAGTTACGAAATGTCACTACTGTGATGAATAAATATTAAATATTTTGTGTTAGTTCACAGGGTGTGCAGAACTTATCTCATTTTTTCATCCACTGTTTTTTTTTTTTCTGGATACTGCTCATCTTTTAGCACCTGCTTGTGCATGTCATCACCTCTTTGCAAAATCACAGTTTAATGCAACACAGTTTAACTTCAGTATCACGATCAGAGGGTTGTTAATGTCCAATGGATGTCTTACCCTTTATTTATTTAATTTCCATTGTGCTCCATAGCATCAATATCAAAAGAAATATGTTCTCTGAAACAGAAAATGCTTCATATACAAATGAATTGTCCATTTTTTTTTTTCATTGTCTTTAACATTTTTTGAGACTCAGAGACCCTAACCATGCTCAAATCTATTTCCATCTCTGCTTGGCGGTTAGCTCTGTATAGTTGTTAATTATTTCACAGAACAGCTGCTATTCCATTAAGATTTTATGAGTTTAGTTTTCATCACATGGCCCAAAAAAGGGGAGGAAAAAAATAAAAAAATGAACCATGCCAGACACACGTGTATGTAAAACAGAGGCTGAGTGTGAGCAAGACAACCAGTCTGACCAGTCTGGCAGTGGTCATCACAGTGTTATGGGAACAATACTAACAGATCAGCTCTAATGTCTGCTGAGGATATGTTTTCATAATCATGTAATAGGGTTTTGGTGTGTGCGCGTATGTGAGATACCTTCTGTTATTTCATACACACACACTCGAAAAATGCTCCAGAGCCTTATCATGTATCAGTGTAACAGGTCTCACTGGCTTTGATGGACTGAAAGAAAGAGTGAAGAGGGAGAAAGAAAGTGAGACAGAAAGAATATATGACATGACGAGGAGGGCAAGAGAAGGAATTAGAGAAGTGAAGATGCCCTGAGAGGAAAAGCACATAAAAAAAATCGAGCTGGATGGTGAAAAGAAAAGAATAGGTGGAGATCACGTCTTCTTCCTCTTGCCCTCAGCTCCACTGTGAGTTTGAGGGTAAGCTTTGTGAAATTAGATGAGATCTATTCACACATTCAGTCAGAGCGGGGTCATCTCCGCTTATTATATCCGAATGTTGATGTGGAATACATATGAGTATTTTCATGATGTGGGTAAAAGCAAAACAACTTAAAACCAATCCTTTATCAACATAAGTGCATGACAACTGAATATATACAGGATCTATAGTATCTGAAAAAAGGGTCAGTAATATTGTACAGTTAGATTGAACAACCTAATGCAAACGATGCTTGGGTGGAAATAAAATGTCATTTTTAGATGAACAGCCCAGTTTTAGGTCTGCCTGTCTTAGCAACAAACTCTCACAAGATCTGACAACACAAGTCGGATTTGGAGGACGGAAAAAACGATTGAAAAATGAGAATGCATGCAGGAGTCAAGTGTGAGTAAAAATGATATATCAGTGTGTTACAGTTTTATTTAGACCTCATTAATGTATTTTCAGTCATCCGAGGTTCTCAACCTTTCTGTCTACGCCCACTGAGGAAACACAAAATATACAATTTCGGATCATTAACAAAGCGTACACTGCCTCATGTTGGTAAATGGAGGATTTTTGACCCATCACTATTCATTAGTCTTGCAAGATTAATGCTACAAACAACCCATGTTGCGGTATTTTCTGTTTTGGAGAATCTTTTTAACAGCAGCACAAAAGTCAGGATCAGGTCAACTCATTTGTCGGTTTGTTTTCCTCCAGCAGGCGCCAGAAAAGTCAGAAACATGCAGATAACTTGGCAGACTCCTCATCAAAACATGGTGTCTGTGGTTGTGTAACCTTGCCTTGGTTAGTGTGACTTTACTTAAAGACGGTACAGGCAGACTTTATGTCCAACATGGATAAGTGACTGACATCACTGTGCTAATGATATTTTAACAGCTGAACCTCAGGAAGTGCAACCAGAGCGAGATTCGCCAGTCTCCTGTATTGGGAAATCTTTGTTCTCTAAGCTCATATTGTCAATAAACATCTCCGTTGTAATTCATCCAAAGAGTCTCTTGAGTGTGTGTCAGTCTTCACTGCATTTTCTAAACCTGCTCACAGAAAACTGTCTGGCACTCAGTGAAATACAGCCTCTAGGAAAATGAACATGGAGGGGGAATTAGAGCAGAAAAACACCAAAGCTAGTCTCAAGCCGTTTTCAATTATGTGGAAATTTGTATTGGATGTTTCGTTGTAGTCATTTATTATCTTCCATGTTGAACAAGGTGCAATAAATTAAGCACGTTTGGTAAATATCATCCAGCTGTGCAATCAATGTGTGTTCTTTTTGTTTTTGTTTTTTGCACCATAAAATCTGTACGCTGCTGACTTGTGTCTTGTGCGATGCATGTGGAATCCCTAAACAAACAATTCAAGTGAGTAACTGTGAGTGTATGCACTATTCCCATCCTGTATACAGTTTCTGTTGTTCCAGGCTCTGAAGGCAGTACATGTTCCTGCACAAACCTCCCTTCATGCCTCATTATTTGTTGTATTGTTCCTCAGGTGCGAGTGGCCAAAGCTTACATCAGCTGTCCCATCCCAGAGTGTAGTGGCTACCTGGAAGAAGGACTTTTGCTCTCCCATTTGTCCAATGAAGACGCAGCAAAATATCGGTACTTTTTGGAACTCAGTCAGCTGGACTCCAGCACTAAACCCTGCCCCCAGTGCAGTCAGTTCACATCCCTGAAGAAGCACAACCCAAACCGCGCCGAGCACAAATATAAGGTATGAAAGCAAATGTCTGCAGCGATAATCATCAAAACGCATGACAATGTGTTTAATGCAGCTAATGTAGAAGTTAACTCTTTAAAACCTGACGTGTCGTAGCTGACACACCCTGCTCATATTCAGTTTGGATGGCTGTAACTCTTTCACTGTTTGTGCAACTGGAAAAATTCCAACAGTTTCTGAAACCTGAGACGTTGAATTTTACAGGCTTTATTGGGTCATTACGTAATATCACTCACACCTGTAACAAAAGCTGGAGAAGAAGCTGTTTTAGCACTATTAAAAGGGTCAATATATAATTGAGGGACTTTTTGAGTTTCCTTTACAGGGTTACATAGTTGATAGGTAGAGCTGACATTTTTGCTGGTTTCAGGCCTAAAATCATCATAACCATAACACCACATGGCATTTTACAGAACAACTGAACAACAACAACTGAGTAAAACTGAAACAGAAAGTTATTTATAAAGATAAAGTCTGATAAATACACACTTGACTCAGAGACGACTTTATATTAAATAACTAAGACAGAGGAGACAGAACACATGTTGGAGTCTTGCCAGTGTTTTTTTTACAGGAGGAAATGACATGTGGAGCAGGTCATGTGACCTGGAATGAACACAGTTATTTCAGAGGTGTTTTTGTAACGAGTAACTTAGATGAAAGAGATTTCTCAGACATTTCTCCATGTAAAATTTGATATATTGCCAACAAAGAAATATCTGTCCTGATTATCTCAACTTAATAAAAAGAACGCAATCAAAATCATTTTGAATAAGCTCATTTTATTATTATTAACTAATTAGAAGGTGGTTGTTATCAAATTTGGATGTTTATTTAGGTGAAATTTTAGTATATCTAGTAGTAATTATTTGTTAATATATTAATAAGTGATTATTTCCCTAATTAAATAATTTTAGAATTCTTAAAGACAGGATCATAATGAACATAAAAACAATTTTTTTTAATTTTTTTTTTTTTTTTAACTTTTAATAAAGATAGATGCAAGCTATATCCCATGGACTTCAAAAGTATATATTGACCCAGAATATGCAGTAAATTGTAAATTTAAGTGCTGTGGGAAAAAATGGGCAAAAAGACTCGCAGTGTATTTTCTAACCTTTTAAAAGTCAAAATAAGAAGAAAAAGTCCAGATGGAGCATTTCAGACATTTTAAAACCATGTAGCCGTGTGTCTTTTTTGTGATCATATATGTTATATCTGTTTCTCGCACTGACGTGTAGATCCAGTGTAGCAATTGCCAGTTTGTGTGGTGCTTCAAATGCCACGCGCCCTGGCACAACGGCCTGAAGTGTCGCGACTACAGAAAAGGAGACAAGCTGCTACGAACCTGGGCCAGCGTCATAGAGCACGGACAAAGAAATGCACAGAAGTGTCCAGAGTGTAAGGTAAGACCTGTGAAGCACGGATAGAACCGGCCAATTCCATGCACAGTGAACTAGTCATGTTTATGATATTAGTTTAAAGGTTCACTGTGGAGGTGCTGAATTCAACCGAGTACCTGAATCGTCTTTCTCTCACATACAGCAGCTGCAAAAATACATAAATGTAATAAGAGCCAGTGTTCTATCTGCTGTTTGATTTTCAAGTGTATTAACTCTGGGCTACATTTGAACATAGGTGACATAGGTCTACTTTAACCCTTCACAAATTTTAGGTCAGGATCTAAAACAGGTCATACATTGTTTTTTTAGCTCACCAGCCGATAAACCAATGAGCGATTGTGAAGGTGCTGGATCTGTCGGTAGCAGTTTCTTTAAACATCTCTAACAAAACTATTGGTTGAATTCATTCCAAATTGTGTTTATAACTTCCTTGAGACAATGTCTACAAAGTTTGTTCACAATTTATATTTTTAACATTTTTGACAAATGGTTGAAATATTGAAAATTTGTCTTATAATAGGAATATATTTTAATGGTTTATAACATGGAAATGTTTAGAGGAGTCGATATAGTTACTACATATATGGACTTTCATTTAATTAGTCGAGTTCTCCAGTGAACGTACGTTCCACTGCTGTGGGGAAATCGATCTCCTGTATCAACACCACAGGACTCAAACAGAGCAGCAGAACCTGACAACCTCCCAAATTCTAATTGTTATTGATTATTTCTACAACATTTGTAGAACTACAGGGCTATTGGTCCTATTTTCAGCAAGTTCCCAAAACATTTAAAAAATCAGTAATAATAAATAACAATAAAACAACATGTTATGTGAATGGAATTTTGGAATTAAAATAGATGAGGGTTGTCTACTCTAGATGACTTTACTAAAGCCAGGAAAGACCTCAGTTATGTAGATGCAACAAAACAAAGGCAATGTAAGATGACAAAAAATCATCTAAATGGCACAACAAGGAAAAACATTGCAAAGGAGGGAACTACAGAGAATGTGTTGGCAGCAAAAAAAGTGATTTGAGTTTGTGTACATTGACTTTTTTCTGGTGTGTGTTTATTGGAGACAGTGTATTTCTAGTTAATTAAGATTTCCAACACTAACATGAGTTGCTTATTACTGCAACACACTATTAAACATTGTTTTGACAGCGAAAACACTGTAGTCATTAAAAATTTGGAAATCATGGCAGTTCATGACATATTTTTGTGTATTTTGGTGCAAAATGTTAGGGAACCACTGGACTAGTGAATACATAATTAAGGAAATTATACAACCAGGGCTTGACATTGGCCATAGTCCGATCATCTGGGACGAGTAAAAAAAAACTTCCCGGACAAGCAGATCTGTCCGAAACGGACAAATGATTATTTAGAGCGAGCTTTATTGCTCATTTTGTAAAATAAAAGTAACTGTATACCATTTCTGTTAATAATAAAATGAAGTCAAAAATCAAGGTAGCAAAGCTGGTCAACTAAGTCATTATATATCTGAATACTGTAACACCAATTTGGTGGCTTAGTGGTTTGTGCCACTGCCTTGGGTGCGAGAGGTTGCCAGTCCGAGTCCCAGGTGATCCTGTTGGTATGCCCTATTTATCTTTCTGAAACTCTTGTATTTATAATTTAGTGTTTAGGCATATGTCTATTCAAGTTCTATGATAGTTGTGTATGTGTATAACACATGGTAAGTTGTTTTACAGGCATATCTTTAAAATATTTACATGATTTAAGAGTGAGATGTATGTGAAGGAGCTTAAAGTAATGACAGTGGATCAGTAAAGACAGACCTCAGACATGATGAAAACAATAGTCAAACAT
>JAPSES010000098.1:9754778-9770791 GCA_029822895.1 Maxillicosta whitleyi | reverse complement strand
ACAGCCCTGTCCTAGTTCAGTGCAAGCATATAAGCAGGTAAAACTAACTTAAAGTTAAATTAAATTGGCCGACATCAGAACATCAGAGATGTACCATTGACAGCAGAGACACTCCAATAGTCTTCACTACTAGTGTTGGCATCATGAGTAAAGATAGAATTATACAGTGAAAGTACACAGCAGATTATTAAGATCATTAGACACTTGAGTAAATACCCAGCACCAAGGTCTACAAATAAAAATGAACCCATTAAAATACATATTACATTAAAGCGACACATTTTCTATGTTAATAATTGAGTTTAAATAAAAATTAAAAAAAAAATAATGTAAAATTCAGACAAGTAGTTCTGGTTTCGGACAAGTGAAAGCCGACAGACACTTGTCCGACAGACAAGTGGTTGAAAATTTCAATGTCAAGCCCTGACAACATTTCTGCCTTGGGGAAATTAATTCTGTTCCACACTATTTTGGTCTGTTTTGAAGGAGGAGTAGTAGCCACGTTGTTAACACGGCTTCATTACAGATGAATGTAAGACTGTTAAAAATATAAACATGCCCAAACAAAAAAAAAAACAAACAGCTTTTTTTTTTTTTAGCAACACCAGTAAAATCACTAATGATTCATAATGTATTGCAATTAGACTGTGAACATAATAACGTAATGCTGATTTATTTCTATACAATGTAAGAATAAGTCAGTAAAGTGGATGTGTCTATAGATGGAAGTGCACATGAAGTTAAATATGCTGCACCTGTCACAGTCCATACACTCACTTGGATGAGCCTAATAATGCATATTTACCTTGGTTTACACGTGTAGAATGAAAACAATACTTATGATATCTGGAAATGGCAAAGATGTATGTGGGTTTAATCAAAATGTGGTTGAATAATATCATTACATAATGTTTGCCTGTCTGCACTCCTGTTTTGTAGTGTTTTTTTTTTTTTTTTTATCTACACTTACAGCGGTCCGTGTGTGGGAATGAAACAGACTGATGGAGGGTGGAATGAGTGAAAATGAATAAATCAATGAAGGTTAAGAAGCAGGAGAGCATAGACGAATGATGGATGCAAAGCTAAAGAGGACTAGAGGGACGCACAGGATCAGGGACGCATAGGCACCGAACATAATGGAAAAAATGATGATTATGTCTCTGCTTCACAAAACCGTATCTGGTCGACTTACCGGCATCTCTCACACAGTCATAAAACAAAGCCTAGTCTTCCATCAGTCTCATTATGATGAAGGTGGTAGACACGGCATCTAATTTAACTGTCAGAAGACGACTAAAGGAAGACGTAAATTAGGGTAATTACCGGTATATGGGAACTGTTTGCTCACAGCAGCAAACACTTCCCGTCTGTGATCATCTCGCTGCTCTGTATCTCAGACTGTTGGTTCTGGAAGGAGGCAGAGAGGAGCATGTTTGACTGTGAAGCCAGCAAATTGGTGTCACGCTGTGTTTATCTGGAAAAGAGGCTGAGAGCAGCTGAACTTAATGCCCGGTTGACAGGAAAGGCTGCTCACTGCTCCAGCAGCCAAGATCCAGTAACCACACTGCTGCTGCTGCTGCTGCATGCATAATGTGTTCCCATGGCACAGATGCTCAACCGCATGATCGCAGCTTTTTAGTATGTAAATAAAAGTGAATTGAGCAAACCTCCCAGGATGAAAACTGACGTTAATGTGTGCTGCAGATCCATATTCAGCGGACAGAGGGATGTGACCATATGACGTGCACTCAGTGTAACACTAACTTCTGTTACCGCTGTGGAGAGCGTTACAGACATTTAAGGTCAGTGTCCTCTACTTTTTTTTGTTACATTTCTCTCTCTTGAATCCAGAATGGTTCATAATTCTGCCTTTTTCTTGTTTTTTGGTAGATTTTTCGGGGACCACACATCTAACCTCAGCGTGTTCGGCTGCAAGTATCGCTATCTACCCGATAAACCTCATCTGAGACGTCTAATTAGAGGGTCTGTCTGTGGTAAGTTCATGGGTGTGTGGAAGACAGACCCGAGTCTTTACTTAGTTTTAAATGAGAATCACCTTTTTAACCTCTAATTAGTCGAGTGGGTGCATTTATTCCCTGATGTGCACAACCACATCTTTACACCAACCCAATCCACTACTGTATTAACTGAATAAATGTGTAAAATAAAAGTAAGGTTCTGTTTTACTGTGACCCGTTGAGATCCTACAGCTCTGGCTGAATGTTTTTATAATTAATGGTAGTATTGTTATTAGTCCGCCCCCCCATGGGGAGGCAAAGGGTATTGTTTTTAGTTCAGTTTGTTTCTTTGTTTGGTATCACTTCAGCAGTAAAACTATTGTTTAAATTCATACCAGAGATCCAGAATAGATCTGATTACATTTTGGGAAAAGTAGGTCAAAGTTAAAATGTTTTAATTCTTTTTTTTTTTTTTTTTACAGTTACAGAAAAAAAAAATATTAGACCACCCTTGTTTTCTTCAATTTCTTGTTCATTTTAATGCCAGGTACAACTAAAGGTACATTTGTTTGGACAAATATAAAGATAACAATAAAAATATCTCATAATAGTTTAATTTCAGAGCTTATATCTATCAATTTCCATGTTTTCTTGATAAAAACCAAAATCACTTCAGTTCTTACATCATTCATACATTACAACCTTACTTGAGTAAAAGTAAGTACTTTTTAATCATAAAAACTACTTAAAACATGCAGTCAAATGAGTGTTTTACTACTATTTATCATGTATTTTGGTTAACTTTACCAGTCTAATAATGTGTATGTCACATTTACTTGCTGTAGATGTTTATGTTTGAGCTCATTTTAATCCTTAAAGACCTACAACTATTTTTATGGTGACTTCCAAGTCATTTTTTCCCCTCCACATATGGTTTTTCATAAGTGATTTAGCACCATTTACATTTACATCATCCCCCACAATTTTCAGTAAAAAGCAGATATTTTCTGATTGCTGAGAACCTGGATTTTCCCAGAATTATTAGTGGTTCCAAAGTTATGACACATTTTAGATCACTATAGGCCTTTTGTTTTTGTTTAGATCCTTCAGGGTGAAATAGTTGATACTGATGAGTACTGTTCTCGTAAGACCATTTGTTGCATCGCTGTCCTGTGAGAACCACTTATCTGTAAAGTCAACTCTTCATGAGCTCGGAGAAATGGGCCTGTTTCCAGCTTTGTGACGATGCATTTTCCAGTGCATCCAAGAGGGTTTTAAGAGTGTGTTTAGCTTAAGAGGGAGGAGAAGTTTAAAGTCAACCCATAAAGAGCACTTAATCCTTCTGTTAATCACAAACTTCAATATCAACATATGTGGAAACGTGTAGAGAAGACAAAACTGACCAACTTTAATCTGAAAAGTAACCACAGTAAACAGTACAATATTTACCTATGAGGTGTAGTGTACAGAATTATAACATGGGAATACTCAAGTAAAGTGCAATTACCTTACATTTGTACTTAGTTACATTCTACTGACATGAAAACACCTCCTCGAAGCACCAGAAATTAATACAGCATTCATCTAACGCTGCTCGATACCAAGGACAGCTTTATAATGAAGTGTGGAGGTATCACAAATCAGATTATGTCAGTTATAATTATCTATTCACAGTTGCCTGTAGGACGTTGAACTCCTCTGATAAATTGACTCGACTCTGCTCACTATGACAGCTACAGCTAGTTGGATCAGCGGGGTGTCTGTTCCACTGGGAGACTAATTTGTCCCTTAACAAGAGACTTTACCCATTACAACTCTTCTCGCTGTTCTGGTGCCATGGACAGTTAGCTGAACACACTTGGTTTGTAATAAAGGGACTGTATGATGTAACTGAAGGTTTAAAATATTCAGTAACTGCTACAGACATAAAAATGTGCTGCATTATGCATTAAATGTAAATAAGGACAACACATACATTTTAAATCATTCCATCTCTATTCTGATTAAAAACTGCATTATTCATTATGGGTGATTATTATTCTGTCCTTCCTCTTTCCTGTCCTGCAGCGACGAAGGTGCTGATAGCTCCAGTGGTCATTTTGCTGGTGGTGGTGCTCGGAGCCCTTGCCCTGGTGATAGGTAATAGAATTATACACATGAACTCATGCACATTAATCAGACAGGGGGAAAGCAGTAAACAGATAACAGATATTTTCTTCCAAGCAGCAGTGAAGCAGCTCCACCACTGACACAAAAAAAAACGCAGTAATGCCATAAGTTACATCACCATGTATGACATTTTGAGTTCAGCGTGAATACAACATGCTGTGTTGTGTTAGGTGAAACTGGAGTCAGCTCCTCTCATTTTTTAATCTGCCAAAACTCTAAATCCAAATGTTTGCTCTCCTGACTTTAAAATGAATTCTAGTAGCAGTTTCAGCTAAATGGAAACATAAGCCCTTGGAGCAGTCTGTCAGGCAGCATCATGAGCTCCAGATACATCATATGAACCGTAATTAGACAAAATACCTGTCCTCTGTCTGTATGACTCACTTGCTGCATGACACCATTTTATGTTTGTTTTGATTTCTTTCAGAATTAAAAACAACTGTAGTCTTCTCTTCATTATTATTTTTTTTTTAAATGTCTCAGGTAGTTTTACCCATGCCAGATAATATAGGTGAATGTATTTATCTGTGGGCTGAAAATAAGGTTGGAAAATCACAGTGATGTGTTGATGAAACTTTAACCCTATAACGTTAAACGTATCATATTTGATACATGATTTTTGAAGCCCATCACATGATCAGTGTAATATTTCTTTCCTTGAAAAACCAGATATGTACTATTAGAAACATGCAATACACAAATAATCCACCAGGGGGGTGGAATTTGTTCAGCAGAGGCCTTTCCAGTGACACTACAAGATTGTCATTAATGAGGAAGGAGGAGACATGTTTGTGTAATATTGTGTTTTTGTTTGTTCAAAAATGATATTTGAAAATTGAGACCTGATGTATCAAACATGATACAAAATTTAAACTCATACATGGAAATTGATATTTCAAAATAAATGTTTTTGGTTGCTCAGAAGGACCAATGAAGGCTCCACTGTCAAAGAACTGGAATACAATTTTCTGTCAATGATTTAATGGTTCAGGCTTTACAGGGTTAAGTGCCAAAAAAGTAACTTTGTATATTTATCTTGGCAGTTCCTCCATTTTTTAAACAACCATCAGTTTGTTGGAAAGCAAAAAGATTGGAATGTGTTTCAATGGAAAAAGGTCGTGTGGTCTGATGAATCCAGACTGACCCTGTTCCAGAGTTATGCAGTGATTACCCATCATGCCTAGTGCCTACAGTACATGCCTCTGAGGCAGTGCTATGATCCAGGGTTGGTGCAGTTGGCCAGGTCAGAGTTCAGCAATGATATGTGTCTAAATAATATGAGGTTTTTCTTCATGGATGACACAGATTTATTCCATGATGACAGTACCAGGGCTCATCAGACACTGTAAGAGTGCTTCAGGGGGCATGAGACATCATTTTCACACATGGACTGGCCAGGTTGAGTCCAGACCTGAATCTCAGTAGAATCTGTGGGTTTTGCTGGATAACACTTTACACAGTGGTCTGACTCTCCCATCCTTAATGAAAGATTTTCATGAAAAGACAATATAAATATGGATGATGTGATATGTATAGTGTTTAGTGCGATGTTGCATTGTTCTGTGGATGCAAAACTAAATGCATCTGTTAATCAAAGGGAAACACAGTCCAAATAAGTATTGTTTATGTGACTGTTTGAATGTCCTTAGACACGGCCTGTGTTTCACCTGCAGTAGGTGGCGGTCAGTATAGTCCTAGTTTGGAGAAACAGGCGAGAACATTCAGCACATAAGCTAAGCAATGTACTACTGTGTGGTTCAAGTCGCCTTTTACTTTGTTAGTTTGGACCTGAAGTAGTGTGTCAAAACACCAAAGTCAAGCAAACAAAGCGACTGAGGAAGTGTTAGACCAGTAACTCTTTTCTTTGGTGAGGTAAATGGCTGTCTGAGAGTCTGGCAGCATTGAAGGGAGCAATATAGACGCTACAGTTTTCCATAAGAAAAGGCTATACCCACAGAAATATTGGAAATACAGTTTACAATTACAATAATATTTATTTTACATTCTGCTGGTAGTAGAGGGATTAGCAATATTTCTGTTTTGCACTCTCCATTTATTGAAATTACGAGCTGAAATAGAAACAAGAATATTGAACATTAACTCATGGATCTTTTCCGTAGGTTTGGTCTTTTTTCCCGTCTACTATGTGTGCAAGAGGAGAAAGAAGCATCGCACTCAGGGTTCTGGACGGTGGATCTGAAGCTTGGCCTGCACTTCCTCTAGACCTACACACACATCTATGAAGACAATACCCACATGACCTCAGGGACCGACACGCCAGCCTGAGTCACCCCCACCGTCTTTGACAAAAAACAGAAAATCAGCAATTAGTTTAAGGCCTCTCAGGTAAAAGGAAGTACGCAAACCTCGGCCAATCACACGTCATTACAATATTTATATACTGCTGCAGAAGGAATCCTTTATTGTGACCAAGGATTTTCAAGCCAAAAAGGAAGGATCCCCACATATTTATATGGACTTTTTGGAGGAGCCACGTTCCCACCCAGTAAAACTTTAAAATCTTTTCAGCCGTCACAAATATTTCAAGCCCTAGACACAGTTTTCATCAACACACACTTAGAGTTTTTCCACTCATCTGTCACTTTTGATGATTAGCCACACCTATCTGTAAAATCAACGAGTCCAACCACATGTAACAGGTGGTTGCAGGTTTGTTGACACCTGCATCATATGAATGTGTTTTCCTGTGTAATTTTAGTGAAGTGTTAGACTTGATATGGTATGTGTCTGCCAAAGGAGGCCTGGGGCTGTTAGTGCCTGGAAATAATGAAGGCACGAGAAACACTGATAGTCGCAGGAAGAGCACACTGCAAAAAATCTAAATCTTTATTTTTATTGAAAATATCTCATCACACTTAAAAATAAGACCTAAATATATTTTCAGTGACATATAAGGACTTATTTTTGGATAATAGATCTTGAAAATCTTATTTCAAGAAATCTTGCCAAGATAATTTTCACTTGTTCCATTGGCAGATTTTTTTTGGCTTGAATTAAGCAAAAAAAAAAAAAAAAATGCCAATAGAACAAGTGAAAATTATCTTGGTAAGATTTCTTGAAATAAGATCTTTTGTCTAAAAATAAGTTCTTATATCTCACTGAGAAGTTGTTCTTTATGTGATTATGTCTTATTTTAAGTATGATGAGATATTTTGAGTAGAAAAATACACTTGGTAAGATTTAGATTTTTTGGATAAGACACTCTTACACATACAGCTCTGGAAAAAAAATAAAAATAAAGAGACCACTGCTAAATTATCACTTTCTCTGATTTCACCATTTATAAATATGAGTAAAATGAAAATTTTTGCTTTATTCTCTAAACTACCAACAACATTTCTGCCAAATTCCAAATATAAATATTGTTATTTAGAACATGTATTTAAAAAAAATGACACATGGTCAAAATAACAAAAAAATGTGAATGTTTTCAGACCTCTTGTAATGCAAAGAAAACCAGTTCATATTTATTTCTAAACACACCACTGATGTTTTTTTACTTGGGAAACGTTCACACGTCAATATTTGGTGGAATAACCCTGATTTTCAGTGACAGCTTTCATGTGTCTTTTCTCTCCTCCATCACTGTTGGATGACTTTATGCAGCTCCTGGCAGAGAAATTCAAGAAGCACAGCGATGTTCGATGGTTTGTGAACATCCACCTTCCACCAGAAGTTTTCACAGTGGGTTTAGGTCTGCAGATTGGGCTGGTTATGACAGGGTCTGCATCTGGTGGTCTGTCATCCACACCTTTATAGACCTGCTGAGCCCAGGACCCTTGAACTGATAGAAAAAAAAGCAGTCCTCAGAGTTTGGAACATTATCAGAGTAGAAATCCAGTAGTTTTCAGTAGTTATTTTTGGATTCCAGTTACTTTTGCAGTGCTAATAACACTGTTTTTGCCTGTTGTAAGAAGATAGTGATGGACACAGTTGTGGTGTTTATACTTGTTCTTGAATAAGATATGGATCAGGTGTTTATTCAGTAAATTAAGGTGTCTTTGTGTTGGAATTCAACCGATACAGGAATGGAATGTCTGTCATACATGCACACATGCTGATTTCAGAGGACAGTGCAGTGGTCTTTTTATTTTTTCCAGAGCTGTATATGAATAATGGAGCGGACAGATAGCTTTTAACTTGAGCAAAAGACTTTTGGAGTAAGCCACAATATAGGAAAAGAAAAGCAGACTCTGGCTTTTCATCTTCCTTCGTATGAAACTTTTAGGAGTTTTTGACAAGTGCACAGTATAAAAATTAGTCGAAAAAACACACATTCAGCCGCTGTGTCTAAAAAAAAAAAGAAACATTTCTCATTTTGCCTTTGTCCCTCCTCTGCCTCGCTGAGCTTGTCTAACATTAGCTTGTGTAAAATGAACAGATGATAACACTCTTAACACCCTGCTCTGCCTGGCAGGTCATCTGTGCTCATGCTGCACCGTATGCCAGTATCCGCATCATCAAAAATCCAAAAGCTGCTGTGTGACAATTGTGCCAAAACAAAACACAGAATGTGGCAGTGTAGACAAGAGAGCCTATCCTTTTGTTGGATGATATCTTTTTTAGGTTTTGCCTGTGCTGGTGCACATGGTGTTGCTGTCAGTGTGTTCTGGAGTTTGCATGAAAACAAATTTACTTGAAGGCTGGAGGAATACACGAGGAGTATGTGCAAGGACAGTTAGACAGTTTTCAGATGCACTGATGCATAGGTTTACAGTCCAAATAGTTAAACATACCATTGAAAGGATTTTGCTTTCTTTTTTGTGTGTTGACAACAAAAAAAGAGAGTGTGACAGTTGGAAAATATTAATATTAAAATATTATTAAGGAGTTTAGCATTAGCGTTAGCATGCTGTGCACTGGATGAAATAGTACTTCAGTTAGAGATCTCCTACCTGGTGTTTTAATAGTTTGCTTAATTGCTTGATTAAGTTTTTGGTTCTGATTCAGCTTTTTGCAGTGGCAACAAGATGTCTGATACTTGAGAGTTTATGTAACGACATACTGGTTTATAACTGACACACATTGACAGCAGCGCATAAGAAAGCAGACTACAGTGGAGTGCTGCCAGGAAACAGGAGCTTTTCAAGAGCTTTAAAGGTCCTGAAAGGTCTGCCTGGCAGCAGTTCACTTGCTGTCCTCTACTTATCCTTTGAACCGTTTCCCCTGGTGCTTCTCCTTTGTTTTTTCTCTCTTCACTATATCCCCCTCTTCATCTTCATCATCCAGTCTGACATCTAACAAAAACTCCACTAGTGAAGGTCCCAGCTCCTCCACATCAGTCACAGATATTTTCTGCGTTTATCCCACCCACTCCATCGACTGATCTGGTTTTATTATTGTAGCTCCCGCATGAGAAGTTCACAAAGTTGTTTTGGTGAAGAAAACAAACAAGAAGACAAAGATCTGCACAAAGTATCTCTACTTGTAACACGCCACACTGAGAAAACAATGCATAAATTTCACTTTGACACTGGCTGTGTACAAATCCATTCTAAATCTGTAGTGGTTAGCACTGGAATATATACACAGTTGCAGCAAATTTCATCAGTTTCCTGCAGAAACGCTGAATCTCTACTAAAGCCAGGACTGAAGGCATAAAGGAAGAAGTTTTAAATGCATGCATGTTGCACATTTTGTGGTGCAGTGCCATTCGCTTTGCTTTTCATTCCAGGGATATGAAATGCTTTTAACACCTGGGAGATACAAAACAAGGCGTCAGGTCCATCGAATCTGCAGAGACACGAGAGGACCTCACTCTGGGACTGGATCCACTCTCAGGGAGTTTGTGTTTCTGTTCACTACGCCCAGAGCTTTCCATCAACAGAAAAACTGTGCCACAGAAATTGCTGAACAGCAATGTCGTTTCAAAATGCCTCCCGATACTTTTGCCCAGAGCTGCTTAGCAACGGTATTTTGTTGTAGGAAGTAAAAACTTGAATCGCTGTAATGTCAGAATAGATCTGAACGTATCAGTTCGAACACAGTGCAGCTGTGGGACCATGTTTCTCTGCTTAACTCAGTTACGGTGGGGATGAAGATGGTATTGTCAAGGAAAAGGGGTAAAATCTGTTGATGTCAGCACTGTGAATTTAAGTGTGTAACGTGTGCATCTATTGTTAAAGTGTTGACTATCTAAAGTGTACTGACATTTTTAATTGCTGCATCCTTGTTTGACAGTGTAAAATTTTATACTTAATTGACTTCAGGGATATGCATCAACTGTTGGGAAAGCTTTAAACATGAACTAATCTTAATCCTTCCACAGGATTTTACGAAATACATTATAGTGTGACTGTATTGCCACTGAAATAACTCATTGCCTACATTTCTGGTTGAATTACCTGACACTTAATGTTAGGTAATTGAAATGTTTCTTGCATTTTAAATTGTTGGTTTGGAAACAGAAACATGAAACAGTATATTGTACAACACTGCTGTCAGCTGTTATTGCATCATCAGTGCATTATAACTGGACACATTACAAAACTAGCTTTATGTACAGGGTGATATTTACATAGCCAACCCCCCATTTATGCACAGTTTCCTATGCGTTTATACATTCACATGTCCGTTACTTATAATTGTGCCCATTGATGTCATGTTAAAATGCCGTGTAGAAATGCTGTTGTTCGTATTACTACAAAGCCTACTCCAATTATGTAAATACTCCACAGTCATTTCGATCAAGCTTCACGAGCAACAAATGACCCTCTGTTATTTCATTCAGTTTAAGCTATGTGTCTCTGTTGTTGTCATTAGATCTGTGTATTTACTGGCTGATACTCTTGGCTGTTTTTATTGCGGTACAATCCCAGTAATGTCAACATAAAAATGCAACCGTGCCTTTACAGCCGCAGAAGGGCAGGGGGCGGTGACGGGGGTTTAAGATTACCCTGCATGACTAAGAGTTATGGGCATATAATCACAAAGAGGAAAGATGGTGGGGGAGAAAAATTGGGAATTTCCCTGGCCAAATGATTCAGTATGACAGCTGAGGAAAGATGAAATTTCAAAATAAAAGCCTCTAAATTGAAAAATACACATGGAAGCAGTGTTAAATATATATGTGGTTGTTGTTGTATGGGCACACCAGTTGCATTCAGGCCTTTAAAATGGGTTTTTGCTGAAGCTGATTAAAGAAATTCTCCCCCCTCTCCCCCCATCCCCATGTCGAGGCTTCTCTGTGTCCATAAGTGTTGCCTCAGTTTTAAGTCAGCTCATACCAGCCGCACTCTATGGATCCCGCTTCCAACATTATTGACTGTCTTGAGGCTGGTGTTAGAATATCTTGCACAGTGAAGAAGTCATTTATGCCAAAAATGTCTGGTAATGGGGGTTACACTGTAAGTTAATCCAAACCCTGCAGGCCCGAGGGTGATGAGTTTTCAATGTCAAAACAACGCAAAGTCATTGGAAGAAGCATCAACACTTAATATGTGTATCCTACTGAATTTAAAGGTGTTTCTGTTGAAAAGAATGTCTCGATTGCTGTGCTCCACGTTTGCACCAAGAAACACACTCTTCCACCTGCTGCCACTGTTTAAAATATCTGCAGATATTATTATAATTATTATTCACATAGGCACAGACACTGTTGTTACTTGAGGATCTAATGAAGAATAAAAGTAAACTGGGTCAAAGGCTAAACTGTCCTGATTTGATTATTGTCATTTTTATTATTATTCCATCTTTTATTTTTTTCTGTATTTGATGGGACATATTTCCAGTTACAGTAACATCATCTACTTGTGTCATGATGTGCAGTTGTGACTACAGACTTACATCAGCAGAGGTCAGAGTTGCACCACAGGATACAAATCATTTTAACCTTTTGTTAATGTAATGGAAACTAGTTAGTGTCAATAAGTCAAATATTTTTTAGTGCGTGCAAATGTAACACATTAAAGCTTTACATATCGAACCTTATAACAAAGGCTTTGAGTGAAAACATGTTATTTTATTAACATTTTATGTCCCTGCACTGGAATCTATATGGAAAATAAACCCATATGGTGTGGTCCAGCTGAAATAAAGTGGGTCCTCTGACTCCCTGCCATCATTCTCTCCATCTGCTTCTGTCCCTCTTTCACAAACCAAATCTTCCTCATTTTCATCATTCGCAGTGGCATCATCTTCTTCACTTCCTTCCTGGCCTGTTCCTCTTAGTGGTCGTCTTCAGCTCGGACCCTCCTGCTTTCTCTACCATTCTTGCTTCTCTTGCATTTTTCTTTTTCTCTTCCTCCTCATTCCTGTTTTCCCCCCGAAAATAACTACTAATGATGTTACTTTTCCTTTTCATTGTGATCACAGGTGAGCCCACCACCTCATATACACACAACTTCAGTAGACTATTCAGTTTAATATAAATATTATGAATGATATATTTACTCATCTGTGTTTTAACAGAGTTAATGTGATCGTTTTATTAAACATTACTCTACTGTGTTTTGTAATATCAGTGGCTCATTTTAACTGAACACATGGGCCATTTTACCTGAAGACAGCTCATCTGAAAAATGTGGGACAGCTGATATTTCTAAAGTTATAAGACCTGAACAATTAGAGTTTATTTCATCAGTGTAATGTAACTGTGGTGAGGAAAAACTTCCTTTTAGGCAGAAATCTCGGGCAGACCCAGACTCCTGGAGGATGGTCGTCTGCCGTGACCAGTTGGGGATAAAGATAGAGGGTAAAGAGACAGAGAGAGAAAGATTGGGGGAGGGGTAGAGAAGGGGGGGAATAGGGGGAAATATATGTATTTATTACAGTAGTTTAACTAAAAACTACAATGACACTAACTGGCCCGAAGAAATAAATAAAATGCAAGTCCATGAAAACACTGGCCCACTGTCAAAATTCAAATAATCATCAATCATCATCAAGATGCCCCTGACGCAAGACACTACCAGGGGCCACAATTGGATTAATTAATTCAAAGAAAAACTTCCGGTCACTTTCTCCTCCACAAAAGAGGCCATTTACTCCTAACAAATCTAATTGTAACCTAGGCATCCTCTGGGAAACAATTTCAATCTCCCATGAGTGTTTGCGTTGCATTCACCTGGAAGTTGAGCAGCAGAAGCCACTGTTGTGCCAAAGTACACATCCACGCAAAGAACTGTGTCCCCTGGCCTCAGGAGAAGCCATAAGTAGACCATCATGTGGTTAATTCTGTGTGTAATTCAGATCATACCAAGTAACTGTAGTCAATATGAACAATGAAAAATAACAGTTTTCCTTATTTTGGATTCGACATCTTGTTGCTTTTTTTTTAAAAAAAAAACCAAAACGTCCCTTTACTTCTTACCTGGGATTCAACAGGAACTCTTATAGAAAACACTCTTACACTATTTTAAGTCCTGAAACACATCCATATATCATCACATTGTTGTGTATTTCAGTGACAGTTATCAGAGTACATCTTATTGTTTATCCAATAAGTGTTTATTGCTTTTTTTAAGGAAGTTATGTACGGCAAGAAGATTTGTGAAACATATGTTTCACAAATCTTCTTGCCGTACCCCTATCTTCCTATAGGAAGATAGGGGAAACAACAACAACAAAAAAAAAAAAAAAAACTACTTGCCTCTGGTTAGCTAGAAATGCTCTTCTCCCATTGACTGCTTGATCTGGTGGTTAATTCACATACAGGGCTGTCAACTCACTCAAACGGTCAAACAACAGTAGATGCACCACTCAGCGCTGAGCTGATGATGATGATAAATCGTTCTTGTTTTAGTCTAATGCAGCAACAAGCAGAGGGCGCATGTGCACACAGCAGGTGGACAAGTTTAGCATCCTTTGTTACCTCTGCTAGGAGGTAATGTTTTCGCCTGGGTTTGTTTATGTGTTTATTTGTTAGCAAGATAACTCAAAAAGTCATGAACAGTTTTTGATGAAAATTTCAGGAAATGTTCGCTCTGAGAAAAGGAAGAGCTGATTAAATTTTGGAGGTGATCCGGATCCGGATCCAGGAATTTTTTAAAGGATTCTCTATTAGTTATTATTATTGGCCTTGTTGTAGTACTAACAAATGTCAACCAGATGGCAGCAGAAGTCCTGTTTTCTCAGGCTGCACTAACTGACTGACCTCGCAGAGAAAGTAAGTTAAGGCCCCGCCTACCCTGAAAGCTTATTGGCTAGTTTTACTTATACCAATCAGCGCTTTCACTGGCCAGTGCTCGCTCAAACAGACACGCATACAGTCACAAACAGGTTCCACGAACACACAGTCTCTCACACACTCGCACAGTACAAAAAAAAAAAAATGTCTGCTTTACCTTCTTTGTAATTCTGTTTGCTTTGGCACTGTCCTTGGTGAACTTTCTCCTTTTTTCAAAGACATCGCCACGGATATAAAATAGATAAGAAACAAACGTGGGAGTAATATTGCGGTGTGTCAGTCACAATATGTGGGGGAACTCTGGTGTTTGGCAGAGGTTTGCGCTCTCTGAGTGCTTTTCTAGTTTTATGTTGTTTTAACCTGAATTTGAACCTGAACCTGACATACAGTCATACACTAGGAGGCAGTCAATTAACATTCACAGTCAATTCCCAGGTACAGCACAGCCAATTTAATATCAAATTCAGAGTTCCCGAATTATGGAATACTACATGATCAAAAATAGCGCCTTAATGTCATTATTCACACCCAGACTCAAATTCTCTCTATTAAAGAAATAATACTAAATTTCATACCACATGCTTGTTTCTTTTATTCTGTAGTTCCCCCCTTTTTTCTTTTAAACTGTTTTGCACTACGCACCACAAGATGTTTTTCTTAATTTCATTGTATATATCTATAATGACAATAAAAGGCATTCTATTCTATTCTACACTGATTTTTTTTTTTTTTTTTTTTTTTTTTTAATTTCATGGTTGTGAAAATGAAATCTCTTATTGATTGTTTGTCTTGACAGTAAGAAAATGTTTATTTATTCTGTATACTTCAGATTTTTAAAACCTACATGTGAAGCCAAAGACACTTACACATCTGTGGACAGTAAAGTGATTATTGTTAATACTGTACTTTCCTTGTGGCCGACTCATTGAGATTGAATAAACATCAAGAGGGACACGGACAATAGGGTTTTAAGTTTTAAATCCAGTATCTGATTTTAAGGCACATGAACGGTACAGAAACAAAGTGAACAGTTTTTACAAACGCATGGACATAGAGGCATATGGAAAACAGACAACAGACAACAGGAGAAGAGCTTTTCCAGCCAATAAGAATCAAGAAAGGCGGTACATTCCCCTACCATCCTACGTTTCACATCCGATAAGCGAATTATCATCGCGTGATCTTATTGGCCCGTGCGCGAGGCTCCTCCCGAGAGCCGGGGCAGCTCGTGACGCCGAGTGAAAACAGTGTGACCCGACAGCCGGTGCTGCGCGTGCGGTACTCTTACAGCTTGTCTCCAGAGGATCACCGGTGCACTTCACCTGGCTTTTGCTAATGGAAACCAGACAACAAGGTGAGTCGCTTCATTTGTATAATTTTCGGCCATATTTTCTAGGAAATTATGTCCACTGCGCTGTTTGTTTGACTGCTGATCTGAAACTGAGTTGACTGTGCACTTCACTGACTGTGCCACTTTGACAAAGAAAAAAGGGTTAAAGTCTATTTTATCAGCACACATTATGGCTGTTGTTACTAATTCTTTACTGTCTACTGACATAAAGTTGCATTTCTGGTGCTTTAGGTTTGTAAACATGAGCTCCACACTGAATAAAACCATTATGTGTTAGCCAACTAATGGACAAGCAAGGCTATTTACAATGTACTTATTTTGTTTTGTGTTGCAAACCCTACATTTTGTTGTCTTTCTCTGAAGCAAAAATAGACACATTCAGCTGCAC
>JAPSES010000098.1:9739668-9754678 GCA_029822895.1 Maxillicosta whitleyi | reverse complement strand
ATTTCATTAGGTTTGGTCAATAATTAACCCAGATACTGAGAAACAAATTTTTTGGCCCCATTGACCCCAATGTTAACGAAAATTTCAAAGTGATCCAGAATCACCCCCAAAAGTTAATAATTTCTTCCTTGTGCCATTGCCAAAAAATCCTAAAAATTTCATCAAAATCCATCCATAACTTTTTGAGTTATGTTGCTAACAGACAGACAGATAGACGGACAAATGCCGGCAAATACATAACCTCCTTGGCGGAGATAATTATTGCAATGATTAATATGTTTGTCGTGCCATCGAGTTCTTTTGTTCTAACTGATGCAGTAGCTTCCCATTTCCTAAACAACCATCAACTTGACAGAGAACAAATAGACTGGTCTGTTTTAAAGGAAGAGGGTCATGTGATCTGATGAGCCCAGATTGACCCTGTTCCAGAGTAATGGGCACGTCAGGGTGAAAAAAAAATAGGCAGATGAAGTGATTACGCATCATTCCTAAAGCCTTCTTAAATGACTGATCAAAGATTACTTGGGTGTTTGGTGAAATCAAATCATTACAATAAATAAATCAATATTAGTACTGATAATTAGTACTTAATGGTGAAATTAAAAAATGTGAAGAGAGCTTGAGGGACTGAACTGTAATGATAAGAAAATAAAACTGTTTCAGTGGTAAAGGGTTGTAATATAACGAGTCTAAATTGACCATGTTTCAGGTGGAAGAAAGGATTACCCATCATCCTTAGTGCCTGCACTACAAGCCTGTGGGGGCAGTGTTAAGATCTGGGATTGGTTCAACATTAACAAGTACTTTTCATCTTTGGTGTGTTTATGTACAGATAATTTAATATTGTTTCATGCTGCTGTAGAAAAGCGTTGAGCCACAGAATAGAGCAGTAGAGTAATATCTGATCAATAACTAGTAATTACAGCTGTCAATCTCATATAACCTAGGAGGATTTTTTTAAGCTTGAGGAAATAAATGATAGTGAATAGGTAACATTACAATGATAGAGGTTGAGATTTTTTTTTTTTTTTTTACCATTTGTGGAGTCAAAAAATTCTTGCAGTCTTCCAGGAGCTCCTTCTAACTCTTCATATTCATGAGCCTGTAAGATCATCTCCAGGAGGTCAAACTGTTTCACCAGTCTGGCTTCAGGGCTGCTCTGGGTTTCATATTCCTGCAAAAAAAACAAAAAAAAAAAACTGTATGAAATAGGCTATTCTTCCAGGAAACGGCAAACAAATACAAGCAGAGAAAGTATAAGGTGTTAAAGTTTATAAAAGCTTTGAATGTTTTTCCAGGTCTAATCATGAGTTATACCTCCCATAGTGCATAAATCTCCTGTTTGAGTCCATCTGGCAGAAGACCTGATAAATGTCTCATTGCTTCCTAAAGAAGAGGAAAGATTCAATCAACATCAGTTTACATCTTCTCTGCTGAACAAACTGTCCACTTAATGCGTTCATTCACCTCTTCTCGTCGATGCTTCTCTGCTTTACTGATGTTGTCTGAGGGAGCGATATCTCCCACAATGCACTCTGCCATGTCATGAACGAGCGCCAACTTTATACACCTGATGACACAAACAATAAATATGTGTATGTATCTATGTTTCTGCAAAATATTGGGATTTTGCTGCATATGCTAATAAATATAGCAGATAATTTCCCTTTAAAAAGACGTTATATAATAATATGTGAAGAAACCTAAAACAATGTAGCAAATGGATTCTGTTCAGCTGTGTTTCTAACATAACTTGTGTGAATAAAATTTGCATCTTTAACTGCTACTGATTGTCATATACCTATCAAATATAAAAGCAGAATGTGTTGATTAAAGTGATTCATATAATGACAATGCTATTATGAATAATATAAGATCAAATATGTCTTTATTAGTCCCACAAGGGGAAAATCCAAATTTACAGCAGCAGCAATAGTGGAACTCAACAAAGCAAACAAATGCAAAAGGAAATATAAAAATGTAAACAACAAATCAAAAAGTTATAAATACTATTTACAGCTGTTATGTGCTGTACACTTATATACACACATCTACATACATATAGACATTGTGCAGATTATACATATGGTGAATTCATGATTCTAAGCATCGCAAGTAACCTTATCTGATTCTTTCATTCACTGTTTCTTTGGGATCTTACACACCTTTTACTGACAAGATGTGTGCGTGTCATCATCTCTTTTCAGGCATGTATGATTCTACTCAGGTGAATGGGTGGCCTACCTGTCCTTGTCCACTGAAGGGTCAGTGATAGTCAGGGACATCATAGCCATCCGGTACATGTGATCTGAAACACTCTCTGGTTGTTTGACATTCCTGTACACCCAGCCAGTCCTCGGAACCCTCTGTAGGTCACATTAAATACAACACACAGGTTAACACAGATAACGGACAACAACACAGCTTCTGCTTCTGTAAGTAAACTTTTAATAATCATAAACAGATCAGGTTTCTCCATTCGCTTCCTGTGACTACTGTGTGGTCACATAACCTGAATTTGTACACCACTACCTGAGCACCATGCAGCTACGATTTGGGCAAACCAGTTCTTTCAGAATATGTATATGAAAACTGATTGTTTTTATTATCATTTCTGAAAAAATAAATGAGTTTCAGATAATAAAGGCTCCTGGCAGAACAAGGCATGTGAAGGTAAACAGGAGCTACTACTACTGAGACACATGGTTTGTACATAAAACATATTTATTCATTTAAAATGCGATCCAAAGAGTCTAACGGTGAGCTACTACAACACAACATACGTGCACAGAATGTAAAATAAGATCTTACTTTAAGCTGTCCGATAAGTTTCATAAACTGGAGCATATTGCTCATGTTGGCTGTGGCTGTTTCCATGATAGCTGCCATGTTGCCGGCTGACCCGGAAGTAAAACGGAAGTTAAATTGTTAAACTTTTTATCCGCTTATTTAAGATTAAATAAATAAATACATCAATTAATTAATTAATTAATTAATCAATTAATCAACAAATAAAAATAGTGAGTAGTTAGTTGAAACTGCTCAGCTTCTTACTAATTTATTTATTTATTTACTTACTTACTTAGTTACTTACTTACTTACTTATTATTGCTTTCATTCATTCATTCTTCCTTTTGAATGTACAATGTTCATTTAAGAAACACCCGTTTTTTGTGGTACGCAGAGAATGAGGCTCGGGTTGCTGGCAGTCTGTTAAATAGTTCCTTGTCGGATTTAGCAAATTAATCTTGTGGGATATGTAGAGTGCTATTAATATAGTTTGATATAATAATTTAGGTTTTTTCAAACAAATATGTCTCGATTGAAAGCACTTTTGTATCGCTGATTCGACTCGGATAAACTTAAGTGATACACCGAGCCGTTGTTGCTATGACAACTTAACCACGCTAACTTTCTTCTTTTTTTTTAAACATCGGCGTTGACAGCTTAAACGAAAAGTTTGCTGATTGTACAGAGTACAACAGTAATTTCATAATGATTCCACCAGCCGACTCTCTTCTGAAATACGATCATCCTGTTTTGATCCGTAAAAGCGACGGAAAAGTAAGTCCACACTGTCAGGTGTAACGCTAATGTTGTCTGCTAAATAAGTAACGCTGGGTGTTACATTCTGAACAAGTAATGGAAAGAAAATCCAATTAAGGTAACACAAAACAAAAATGTTCACATATTTACATTTACAATAAATAAAGGTTGCACTTGTGAATCAAATTGTAGACTCATTAATCAAAATGATTCATAATATTCAGAGAAGGTTTTCACTACAAAGAATATACATACACACGCACACACACATACATAAAGTTCACAGTTGTGTTAATGTACATTATTTGTTGCTCCATGATCATTTGAAATGAAATAAATTACCACAGATAGGCAAGTAAAAATGTATTGACACTATTATAAGTTGTATTTTGAGGTCTTAATTTTGGGATTTGGGGTTGTGAAAAATCTATAACTTAATTAACTGAATTAATTTGCCTTTTTCAGCTCTAGATTAGAGATCATAATTCTTGCAAATGCAATAAACAGTGTTTTTATTTATTATTTTACTTCCAGGTACGTCCCTTGAGAGTAAAACCTGACCAGAGGGTTAACTCCACCCCTTTCCTATCAACTCCAAAACCAACACCATCTTCTTCTCAGCACCCAACTGAGGAGATCTTGGATGCTATTTTTCCACCCAGGTACAGTTTTCCCTCTACAGTGTTTACTGTTGAACATGCTCAGTCCACAGCATCATTTCTTACCACCTCTGCTTCTGCAGGGAATGGGAGGAGGAAAACCAGCTCTGGGTTCAGAAAGTGTCCAGTGCACCTAGTACACGCCTGGATGTTTTGCACCTGGGAGAACTGTTGGAAAAAAAGCTGCAGCAAAGAGAGGCCAAAGAGACAGGAATCTGCTCTGTACGGCGTGAGCTCTACTCCCAGTGTTTTGGTAAAGATCAGGCTAAAATGCAAATTATTTAGTTCTTAGCAAGATAAAAAAAAACAAAAACAAAAAAAAAAAACTTGTATGTATTGAATGTATCTTGATTTAAGAGTTAATTTCTCATTTTAAGTGTTCATATATGTACACATGCTTATTTCTAGATTTAACGATCTTAATTTTAGAATCTCGTCAAGTGAAATTATCTTGCTGCATGGATAGATAATTTCACTTGTTTTAAGTACATTTTCCCTCAGATTTAGTGTTTTTATCTTATTTTTATACACCCCTTCTTTGCAGTGTGATCACTGATAGATCTACACACTGCCTTACACAGATGAGTAACATAGAGTCATAAAGGACAATAAATCATTCAGTTTAGATGTTTGCCAGGCCTTCGTTTCAGTACCAACAAGATGCACTTTTATCCACTGCAAATAGCTGAGTTCAATTCAGTTACTCTGGTTTTGAAGTATCCATTTGAGTTAGTTTTATGAGTAGTTATATTAGGAGGAGTTGGCCTGGTATGTTAAAGAAAGCATTGTTGTATCATCGTCATTGTGGATCCTTTTTATTTAACCCATAAAGACCCAAACATCTGCCACTGACCAAAAAAATCCTATTAATACTGAAAAAAAAAGCACTTTCTCATCTTTTCGTGGTCATCAGATATGCCCCATATGGACATTCAGAGGCTCTGTAATTACCATGGAAACACCATCATTTTCTACAACATTGTTTCACCAGTTAAATCCATGGAGTTTGATAAATGGCAGTGGATGGACGCACTGGGTTTATGTTCAGTTAATGGTAGATTTTACTGAAAAAGACACTTTTTCTGCAGTTTTCTCTGTTTCTGATATATTAATCTTCAACTTTAATCTGAGCTATTTTGGACATTTTAATGATTGGTGAATTAA
Organism: Maxillicosta whitleyi; assembly: GCA_029822895.1. Classification (NCBI taxonomy): domain Eukaryota; kingdom Metazoa; phylum Chordata; class Actinopteri; order Perciformes; family Neosebastidae; genus Maxillicosta; species Maxillicosta whitleyi. Next base: position 9,749,309 of record JAPSES010000098.1, on the reverse strand, counting down.
ATTTAGGAACATACCTGATTTATACTGATAAAATACAAAATACAGATGATAATATTATAAACCAATAGTGATAATTCATTTAATAAAGGCTAGATGCAGATAAAATGTCATTTGGGAACTAAATAAAAGTAGCGCTGGGTTTTTATGGGTTAAAGTGTTAAAGCAACCAGTCAGCAGATTGAAGTAGAAAATGCAAACACTTTTTTAACCTGCTTATTTATTATGTGTTCATTTGTTCCGTGTTGCAGAACACAGCTGCAGTCTTTACTGTTCATGTTTTCACTGGTAGCCTTAATTTTAATCAGCTACACTCACTCTGTTTCTAATTTATCTAGATGAGCTCATCAGACAGGCCACCGTCAACTGTGCAGAGATGGGTTTGATGCTCTTGCGAGTCAGAAATGAAATTCAAATGACTCTTGTTGCCTACCAGACGTTGTATGAAAGCAGTGTGGCTTTTGGCATTAGGAAAGCTCTGCAGGCTGAGCAGGGCATGACCGACCTGGAGAAAAGAGTAAGGACTTATATAAGCTGGTATGACTGCATCAATTAAATAAAGTGGAGGAAAAAGAGAGGAGAATCTGCAAATGAGACATTCATGATTCTTGTGTATTTGTAGAAACACACACTGTAATTCAGCCTGGTTATCACACACTGTATGCACTGTATGTAAGTGTGCATACCAAGAGAATGTTCTGAATTATTGATGTCTTTATGGACCTGTATTTCCATGTGCATAGATTTCTGAATTGGAGACTCAGAAACTTGAACTCATCAAGAAGCTTGAAGACCAGAGAGCAAAGTGTGATGCTATACAAAAGAGGGAATCTGAAAAGCGGCAAATTGAGGGGAAAAAGCATGCAGAGGAGATTCAGTTCCTTAAGAAGATTAATCAGCAGCTCAAGGTGGAAGTTTTTTTTTATTTTTTTTTATATAACAACCAGAAGGAAATATCTGCGGATTCAGCAGCATGTTCTAAGTTCCTATTTGTCTTCCTTTTCAGACCCAACTGGAGGGGACCATTACATCAAAGAAGTAACTTCAACATCAGCAGAACTGACTAACTATTCCCTGGAATTAATTGTTTTTCAAATCTTCAGTACAATTTTTTTCTGAATCTCTTCATATTGTTTGCAATAAATATAAATTATATATAAACACAGCAAATTAAGTGTGCTTGTCATTTTTACTTGAGCATAACAAATACTGTTGATTTCTACAACTACTTTTCTGTCATTATTAAACTACATATACTATATATATATATATATATATATATACACACACACACACACACACACACATAGTGCATACGTTATATTATAACATGAAAAGCTATTTATTATTATTATCATCATCACACTACTACTTTGCCTCTTGTTACTTCTAGAAATTTCCAGTGTGCAATGGTGTTTTTTTCACTGCTGTTTTTTTTTTTTTTCTTTTTTTTTTTTGTGGGGTTTCTCCTGTCTATGCTTGGATGTTGTACTTCTTTTGGAACATCAATTTCCTGAAGGCTCTGCCCAAGGGGTCAATAAAATGCTACCTACATTTTGAAGTTACATCGAGTTTTTCCACTTGCCAGTGGTTTCGTCTGATGTAGTAGCAAAAACTAGCCACTAGATGGCGTAGAAATATCAGGGTAAAGATACTGCACACATAAGGAAACTACTGTCCAGCCCAGAGTTTAAAACGTTATGTAGGCCTATTATTGAAACAGTAATAAAATCAGCACCATGAATCTTTACTTTGAACAAAGTTTTTTGTTCTTACCTCTTTACCTGTAACAAACTCCAACCATTATTCTATATTAACCTGTAGATGGCAGTAGCAAACCAAAGCATTTATAGACGATCAGGAAACAAACGAAGAAGTAGACCCGGAAGTAGAGAGAGCGGGAGATTGGAAAACGTAAATAAACCCTTTACTGCGGATTTTGGAAACTTTCTCACTATTTGGCAAAATGCTGAAGAAGGCGCCAAAACTAAAACATACGATTAGAGCAAAAACAACGACTAACCTTAACGTGAGGCCTGCTTCGGAGGCGATGGTACGTGGAGAGAATAATGTCATTACATGTAGCTTTGTTTGTGTCGTGTTTTGCTAACGGTCAAAGCAGTTGTTTAACTGGGGCTGGATTTCTCTCCTTTTTTCTCAGATGGAGCTCCTGACACTGATGTTTCTGAACAGTCTGGCAGAGGAGGCTAAGGCCAAAGCTTTTGAGGAAAAGTCTGCGGTAATCAGAGCTCACCATGTCAAAGCAGTCTCCAAGGTCAGTTCACAATAAAACACCGCAAACGCATCAGTTCTGTTCAGATGTATTAAGATGTTTCTCTTCGGAAGTAGATCAATACGTGCCTGTGAAATCAATGCAAACCGTTTTATTTATTGTCCACGCTTGAGACCCTTAAACTAGTTGTCTTTGTTATAAACAATAATCTCGCTCTTAAAAAAAACTATTCCAGTCTCAATATTTTCATTGTAAACAACCCGTTGTAAGACACAATAAAAACAAAGTATGTTTGTCTTATTAAACACATTTAACATCTCGCTATTTCTGTCATCAGACTATAGCTTAGCATTTCACCTTGTATATAAATGAAAGTGGTAAAATTCAGCAATGACATGATCAAGCTCAGCAACTGTATATTATATCCTAACTAGGACTTGAATAGATAGAAGACTTAAAGCAATGTTTCTTTCTTTGTAGAAAATCCTGAAAAAGGCCAGAGGATGAAGGCAGAGGAACACATTATCACCATGATTGACATGATTATGGATGATGGCTGCAACATTATTTGTTTTATATCATTTCTCTATTTTTCTGGCCTCTGTGTATGACATTTTGTGTAAACTAAATAATTTTTTTCCTGTTCATATTTTGCTAACTTTTATTAAACTTGATTATTTAAGTGCCCATATTGACTCTTGATTGAAATTTGATTTAAGTAACTCTATTAAAATATCAATGACCCATATTTAAAAAAAACAAACAAAACTAATGATAATCAAAAGGGAAACTGTACAGTCAAGGATTAAACAGGAATTTTAAGCAGGATTTGTCTCTGGGGATCTTGTATGTATTAAGCTTTTATCTCATAGCCGTGAAAGGCTTAAAACTGAAGATCCAGATCTCTTCAGCTCCCACCTCTCCCTCCTGTTTCCCGTCATGGTCGATGTTTTAAGCTGCATGCTTCACAGCCAGTTCGATGAGTGTGGGCTTGACCTCCTCCCAAATTCCTCAATTCTTCACGCTTCATAGGTTATCGTGTGTTGAGATGCTATCCAGCTCATTCCTTATCACTACGGGATTTTCACAGAAAAACATTTGTCTTCTGACGGATGTGAGAGAGTCAAAGAGGAATTGGTAAATGGCTCGGTTACATGTAAAAAAACGAAAAAAAAAATTTTTTTTACTCAGTTTATCAACATTTTGATAGTCCCTAATTGTCTACTGACTGTTTCTATTCTGTATTAAAGAGTATTCATCATTACACAACATGTTTTCATTGCTGTAGTGGAAGCCTATTGTCCTATTATCTAGGATTTGACACATTGGTGCAAAATATGAAACAAGTCTGTTTCTGTGTGAAATTTACAAATCTAAAGTTGAACACATACCTGGTGCATAACCATATGGTTTACATTGATCCATAACTTGCTTCTTATTCACTTGGCGCTTTCACTTCATTGCGTGGTCTTCTCCATCTTTATCATTTCACTTCTTCACTCCTTCTTTTTGGCAGCAGAGACATTCTTTGGCCTCTTGTGGTTATTTTCCTTGGGAATCTGATCTGGCACCCCACAGAGTATAGCCTTGTCATGTTTATGTTCACAGTCAGGTTCAGGGGGCTGTTACTAGGTTTGTGGAGTCCCACCCATCTGACCTTTGAACCCCTGACCCCTCTTCCTGTCTGTGTGCTTTACTGTCCTTGCCATTTTAACATTTTGCAAAAACATTCATGGATGTTTTTGTTGTAAAATAAACATCTCATTTGTTCCTCTTCGTTGGCAGGTAGTAGGCTACTTGTTAGTGACGAGAGAGTTAAAGTTTTTCACACTCATGTTTGAGATATGTGTTCTGCAGGTGGAGTCTTATCTATAAATCAATTGCATGCAGATTGATGGATGATATTGCTCTGCAGCAGCTGGCCATGGATTTAGACGCTCCTCAGTGGGGTTATTTTATCATCCTCCTCTCTAGATTTCTCTTGTTCATGGGGGATTTGAGAAACCCTACTTTCTTTATCAAAATAAAGAAGTACCCCTGCCTGTTCACTGTGTGTGCTCGTGTCTGAGCACCTGTTGACAATTTACGCCTGTGTAGCACTGTCGAGGTCCTCTGTCTGGTTGCGTATTTAAGCTCTGTCTCTGAGAGATAAATCAGCACTAGTGTAAATTCTCACTGCTAAGCTCTCACTGATTCCTCTTTTGACATTTTTCCAGATGAGCAGAGAACTAAGAACGCGCAACAGTCCATTTTGGCAGAGATGTTATTATGATAACTCGCTATGCTGTTCTTTAATAAAGAGCACATGGCGTCACAGGTTTCAAATGTGTCACTTTCTGTTCCTGTCTTAGCTGTGAAAAGGGATAATATCAGTCCAACACGTCCAACTTTATGGCACATTGAATTAACTGTGTGCCATATCATCATATTCAGCTTCTATGTACATCCTATAAGTAGCATTTTGATTCTATAAGACTTGACAGTCACTAAAAAGATAATGTGCACCACAACACAGGATCATGAACTAAAGAGGAAAGCCAGTTCCAGGAAAAGCACAGAGGCAGATTTACAATCTGTTTTGGAGATGTGGATGAAGAACCACAGAGTTCTCAAAACAGGCGATAATACACACCGGGATGCCAAACAACCAATACACTGGGGGAATAAAGCTTTCATCACCTTCCAGTGTTTTTGTGGGAATCACACATCCACTCTGACCCAGCTCTGAGTTTTGGTTTCTCATTGGGAGGTAGTCAAATCACACTATTGTGTTGGTTTTAATATCCTGAAACCTATCCTACTGGATAAAAATTCAGAACCTTATCATAACCTTTGTTCCAGTTAGTAACTAAAACTAATGCATGAGAATTGTGGATTTTGTTTTACTCTTTTCTTCCACTTTAACTTAATGTGTCCTGTGTTAGACTAAAAAAAACTATGCAATGAAATGCCTTAAAACACAGTCATGCCTCTGTTTTAAACAAAACCAAATGAGGAGGCACTGGAGATACGTTAACATCCAGTATGTTTTTAGTGAGTTATGTATTGTAGCCTGTCAGCACATTGTGTTAGTCTGGGGCACAGTGTTACATAGTTTTTACAATATTCGGCAAAGTAAAAAATGAGCTTAGTTATTGGATTTGACTTATTTTTCAGCCGCAATCATCTGTGTCTTGTGAAACACACAAGACACAACTTAAATTCTAATGGATTTAAAGGACCATTGAGCATAGTTAATCCAGAAATAACTGTATTCTGTGGGTGAATAATATATAGAAACTAAACGCAGGTTTCCACTCTTGTTTTGAGCAAAGAAACAACAGTTGGTGTCAGGATGAATCAGAAGGAGGGTTGAGAAAGAAGAGGGGAACAGAAGGGAGCAGAGTCACAGTGTGAGAGTGTATGTGGGAAACAAGGACAAACCTGGAGCAGCTTACCAAAACTTTACATTATATCGGCGTTGCAACTGTCATATGATGGTTTCTCTTCTGTTTGCATTCTTCATGGCATTCTGCCGGCTTGAGTGATCTCATGGAATGCACATGGGATTTTTCCTCAAGAAAACGTTTAGCTGATCCCTGCACTCGACTGCTGTCTTGCTCAGCTGGAGTCTACACATGGGTCCATTTCAATGAGTTTAGTGGAGAAAATCGCAGTCTTTTTCAGATCTGTTTAATGGGTCTTGGGATGTGATCCAAGAAGCCTCTGCAGACTGCATCGATGCTGTACTGAAGGTGAAGGAAAATGCGGATATCATTATTCATTTGGATTCTGCACTTCATGAATCTCACAAAAGGCCAGGATAGCACTAAGCTGATGCCGTACAGACGTGAGTACCATGGAGTAATTATCACCATCCTGTTCCTAATACTACTCTTTAATGTGGTTCATATGTAATGTGCCTCATCTCCTGTTTTTTTTTTCATCACTGACAGTAAACTGTAGACAGATACTGCATATGGAGGCAATAAGTGTGGTCTTTCCACTTTTAGGGAAAAATGTGGTCATAGATTTCCGTTGGTTACTCCAATGTTGGCTGTAAAGTGTCTTGTAAATGGATTATAGTGTATATGATATGAGTACACTTCATATTGTGTCATCATTTAACTCACTACAGGCAGTTCTTCAGTGAGCAGACTCTGTCCTGCAGGTTGTGCGACATGTTCGGCGCAGAATGGCTGCTTGTCCTGTAAGCCCCGCCTCTTTTTCCACCTGGAGCTGGATGGGATGAGGCAGACGGGCACCTGTCTGTCCTCCTGCCCCCGAGGCCACTACGGCATGCGATCTCCATATATCAACACCTGCACCAGTACGTACCAGGCAACCCTGAACTCAACACGCCTGAGATTTAATATCTGAGTTCTGTGTGAGATAAGGAAACAAATATTTTAGGTGGGCCAGTCTGAAAAATTAGTGGTACTAATGTCATCTAACAAAAATAAAGAAAAGTGGTTATTAAGTTCATTTAATTATTTATTGACCCAAATATTATATGTGTGATATTAGCACATTCTATGCATTTCTAATATGATGCATGAGTATTTTCATGTCATTAAAATCTGTAAGTTGTCATAACATTTTCAATAGTGACTATTTTTTACATAATAATAATGATAATTAAACTTCTTCAAAATCCCAGTCTGCACAGTTTTGAACAATTTCACACGTATATGAACTAATAATAATAATATCTAAAATGTTTTTCTAGTTGCAGAAAATTATTGGTTGGCACTGACAGTACTTACAAGTGCAAACATTTTCAGTAGATTTAACCCATTTACACTGGATTTACTCTGGATGTAACCATGATGGAGATGGACGTGAACTCCAGACCAAGAACTGAGGTCTGTGGTCAAATTCAGCCTCAGTACATGGACTTAAAAACTCATCTTCTTGTGATGGTTAATTTTCTTAAATAAAAAACCCACAGAATAATTACACTAAAAATGGATTCGCTATCATTGTCATGATTTCATATTCAGAGGGTTATGGTTGAAGACAGCCAGTACCCATCCCAAAGTTCACTAAAAACAAGGTTGTTGTGGAAATAATTCCTGGACCACAGTGACAAAGAAATGGAAAGTCAACATATGTGACTTCAGTCTTCGGGGTATTATTGTGTACCATGACAACTGAAATGTTTGCTTTACAATCATGATAAAGAAACTACAATAACTTCAAAATGACACAAGACCCCAAATACAAATAACATAAATTAAGAACATATGATAGGGTGGTTGTGCTGAATTTCTACTGAAAACTGGTGGTATAATTAATTTCAGAGCTCCATATAGTATTACTGTGATGTCAAGTAGGTTTTAAATAGATTTAACTAGATTATTTCAAGATTATATATAGTATTTCCACACTTTTTCAATTGGTGTTTTTCTTGTGTGACACCAGTTGTGCTCAGACTTAAGTTCATTGCCACTGTTTTGCAGAGTGTAGGGAGGACTGCGCCTCTTGCTTCAGTGAAAACTTCTGCACTCGTTGCCACCTGGGTCACTTCCTGCTCCGGGGCAGATGTGAAAACAGCTGTCCAAATGGACTAACGGCAGACACAGAACTACGGGAATGCACAGGTAACATGTTATTTCTGTCTGTGTATGTGTCAGAACATTTGACCAAAATGAGCTTTTCATTTGGACGCCAACATATGAGATGTTTGTGTCTCAGAGTGTCCTCCAGGTTGTGAGCTGTGTGTGAAGAAGAACACATGTGTGAGGTGCAGAGCAGACCTGTATTTGCATCAGGAACAATGCCATCTCACCTGCCCGAGTGGATTCGAGCCTGATGTGCAGCTGATGCAATGTCTCGCACAAAGTAAGAGAATCCACCTCTGCTGTGGCGATATCAAACGCATGTGCTTTCTATGTACTTTCGCCAAGACAGATACCATGGTTTCACCTTTATTGTCTTGTTTTCCACTCGCCGCCTGCTGAGTGTCTGTCTCAACACAGTCTCTCCTCTCATAGAACACTGTGAGGTCGGCGAATGGACAGAATGGAGTCCATGTGCTCGTAAACGCAGCATGCGAGCCTACAGGAAGGGAGAAGAAATGCGAACACGAGAAATCCTGCGCTCCCCAACACTGTACGGTGACCCCTGCCCACATGTGTCAGAGATCAGAAAGTGTGTTATTAAAACGAGACAGAGTTTGACAAGGTAATAAATGATGTACTGCAGTCCTAAAGAACTCCTTACCTTTGTCAGATAATCACAAAACATCATTGTAAAATGTATTTATCACTGTAATCAATATCTTCACGGCTTCATTTACAATCATGGAAAAAATTGTTAGACCATCAAAAGTTATAAAAACAGCGATTATACAGTCAAGTACTAACTCCTGTGTGTATCATGTGACTAAAACAGACAGAAAAGAAAACATGGAATGTCTAAAAGCACTGTTTTTGTCAGTACAATGACATAGATATTGATGTAAGAACTAAAGGATTTTGGTTTTTATCACGAAAACATGGTAAATGGATAGATATGAGCTCAGATATTAAACTGTTATGAGCTATTGTTGCTGTTATCATTATATTTGTCCAAACAAATGTAACTGTAGTTGTACCAAGCATTAAAAAAGGAACAAGAAACTGAAGAAAACAAGGTGTGGTCTAATAATTTTTTCCACGACTGTAGATCCAAGGTCAATGATACACAAATAACTTTTTGGAATGTGGCTGCCAGAGATGATCATGATTCAGTGTATGCTTTGTTGCTCTTTTGAAATGTTGTTTGCACATTGTCTTAATTGCAATAAAATGTTTTGAGAAAAATGCTTTGTCCTTCGCCCTTCATGTAAAACCAGGGAAACATAACCAGAGTGCAGATCAAATCTTAGTACAGGCCTTTTCATGCATTACAATTCGTGATGGCAGAATAGTGTATTATACACAGTCACACTGTCATGGATAATTAGGTCACTTTAATAGAACAAGGACATCCATTATTATTCATATGTAGGACACCTGTACTTTTCCTCTAATGACAAGAAAAAATATCTCTTACAGGGGTTATGGTGACCTCAATCAGCACCTCAGCTCAAACCTAACAGCAAAAATGTATACAACAGCAAATAAGTACTGAGAAGTCTTGCAATTTAATGTCAAAACGAAACACACCTGTAGCCTTATAGCTCTTAGTTTGGCAAAAATCTAAAACCCTTCTTTTGCTTTGCTGTTTTTGAGGTTTGTAATGAGCAGGCATTTTCATGATTAGTCAAGATACAATGAGACTTTTGTCTGTAAAAGTAGTAGATTTAACTGAATTTAATACTATGCACATGTTATCTGTATTTTCTCATATCTGACAATTAGTATATATACATACACACACACACACACACACACACACACACACACACACACATATATATATATATATATATATATATATATATATA
>JAPSES010000098.1:9677763-9707453 GCA_029822895.1 Maxillicosta whitleyi | reverse complement strand
AGGTGGATCGCGGCAATCAACCACAAAGACTGGCATCCGTCCATCTATTCGCGGCTATGCAGTGAGCATTTTCTACACGGTAAGTTGCTGTGAACACCTTATTTAGGCTCATCTTGGTTCATGGTGTCATTTATAAACGCTAGATCATGCCAGAACATTGGGAGTAATGCTAACGTAACAACTTTCCATCAATAAGTTGCCATACTGTAGCATTTAGCAGCTAATGTTAGCAGCTATGTTTACACGTGTGTCTTCAAATGTGTGACCTGAACTGTGGTGCTTGGCGGAGGTTTGCGTTCTCCGAGTGCTATTCTAGTTCAGAATATTTTTTCTTTTGAATCAGTGCTCATCAAAAACATTTGACGAAGTCTTGAAACATGTCAAAATAGTGACTGTTTTTCATTTACAGTTAAGATTTTTGTTTGTCAAAGGTGCGTAAAAAAAAAAAATGTTACAGTAATAATTTGTGTTAACTTTATTAATAACATATTGTAATTTTCACCTCATAGGCACAATACAGACACTGCTTTATGTTATTCTTTGGTGGTACTTCACTTTTGGAATGATTAACTAAATTGAACATAAGAATAGGATGCACACTTGATTGTACGATGGTAAACATATATATATGTATATATATATATTTTTTTTAAAAACTAAAGTAATCTACCTGCACTAGCTTCTTCAAAATACAATAAAAACATTACTTAGAATGCCTAACATCTCATGTTTCTCAGCTGTACAGGTATAATTGAAGCCCAGCAGAGGGTGCTATGCACGCATACATTTAGCTCAACAGGCAGGCACTAAAATGCTGACAGTTTCCAGTGTGAGGTTAGTCATATAATGGATAATGAGATGAGAGAATGAGTCGGGTTTGAAGAGCTTAACCCTTCTAAAATGACCGACACTTCACCCTCCAGATTGGCCTTTTTAGAGGACTATGTTGCTGAGTTTAGTGTCTACCTAAATATGCCCCATTATTAAAAGAATCAATTAAGCATTCTATGCAGATCAATATGGATTTTTTTCTGTAAAAGAGTATTGCATAGTTATGGACTTATTAGAATTGTACATTAAAAAGCATTTGTTACACCCAGACTCCTACCTTTATCAGATACATGTATAAATCACCTGTGTGTATTCACGTTCCTGCACCAGCAGGTTATAGTGACCTGTGCTAAATGCCTTTGATAGAAAAGCCTTGGCCCTCCTACAATCCTCTTAGACCCTGGCTTAGATCCCTCTGTGTCCCGAGGGAGGACAAATACACCTCCTCTTACTCATCTCATCCAATCCATCATTCACATCTACATTCGTGCATGTCGATGCTGTAGGTGCACACTGACAGGTGGTGGTGCACCAGGATAAGATGCAGGCCTGTAAAGAGACACATAAGAGGAAGAAGGGCATAGTGAACTAATTAATAGACTGAGCCATTTTTGACAAAGAATAAGGATAGAAAATTCGAAATAACAAAATATAAAAAACAGATAAGTAATGAAATATCGAAATGCACATGAGCTGCAATTAATGGATCCCCAGGCAGTGAAACGTGATAGATTATGTGTTGGTCATGGACCTCTCAAGAAATGGATGTCTAGTGTGAAAGGGAGGAGTAAAGTCCAGACATCAACCTAGAAATTAAATTCAGTGCTGCGGACAAAAAAAAAAAAAAAAAGCCATTGTCATTGTACAAATACAGCATAATCCCTCTATTTTATACATCAACTACCATATGTTAACTAATCCATACAGTTAGAGAGCTACGGTAGCAACCTGATGGCAGATTAGCAGAGGCTTCTCTTCCAGTGACCTGGTTTTCTGGGTAGCTCGCAGAGTGACGTGGAAGTAAGCTCTTTTGGAAGTAAAGCCAATTTGCCCCCAAAGATTAGGGCAGATCTGTCTGGACAGGCCAAAGACATAGGCTACGTCTACCCCACTCACAATCACCTGGGCTGGAAGAGACTGATGAAGGAAATGAGAGAATGAAGAGAGGAAATGGAGACGCTTCCTGAGCATATAAATTACTTGCGAAAAGATACCAGTGTGTAGACGGACCAATTCCCCCATATGAACAAACAAGAGACAAATACATAACTATAGGGTGCTGACATTGTCTTTATTTCAGTTATATGTGCAGTGAGAAGCTGTGCCAGTTTCATTTAAAGAAAATGAGTGAAAAAGGAACAAATGAAATAATCGATTGTGTTCTTAAAAAAGCTTTTTCAGGATGAGTTTCCCTTCAGTCCTTCGTGGCAGTGAGACAATACTGAGCTGAAATTCAACCCCTTATTCTTGCACTTTAGCTACATTGCACAGCAAAAAGAAATAAAACTTGATGACCCACAAAAAAATATGTATTATGACAAAGATACCAACAGTTTTGCATAAACACTAAAAAGAAACTACAGTCCTCTTCCCCACAAGTGTTTTAACAATTTTTTTTAATCCACAATGAACACAAAGAAAACAGCATCAAACTGTAAATGCAGCACAGTTAAATCAGTCTGATAAAGCGGATAATGAGTCCATGACATATAGGACTGGTAAATGGAATAGATATGATCAGAGTAATGAAAAACAGTAGATGGCAGTGAGAATTTGTAGTGGGTTTTTCCATTTGGCTAGGTACCGTAACAAAAACTTCCCTTTGGTACAGCCTTTGCATGTTCTTTTGTTGGTCATAGTTAAATTCATTAAAACTGTTTTAGAGCACTAGAAAATAAATTAGCATATTTAAGACTATTTAAGCTTTCAGATAAAACAACACTGGAACCCAGAGTACAAAAATTGGGGGTGAATTTGGTTGATGAGTTAGTGAATGCTGAGTTGAGGGTTGTAGGTCTGGATTATTTGGTCCTATTACGGTCCAAAGCACGTTTGGACAGAACAGCACAGAGCCTACATGATCAGCATTTGCTTTCTTTCAATAAAAAAGACCTGTTTTTGAAGACAACCAACACCCCTCTATCACTCAAAAAACCAGAGCCCTTTACATACACACTGATAAATACACACTGCTACCCTTTCACCATTTCCAGTCGGTCACAAATCACATCCTTCTACAGTATTTGCAGAGATGGTGAGGATTCGTTTGCTTTGAACTTCTCTGTTTATCCCTTCCCTCCCCCTTCCTTCTCTGGCCCTGAAAACAAAACTGTCCTTTAAACACCAGACCTCTTCTTCTGTTTACTCCTTTTTCGCTCTTCCTTTCTTTTGCTTCTTTCCGTCATCCTCCACTTCCTCCACTTTGCTATGGCCATTAGTTACCATAGTGGTGCCGTTTGCGACGGGCTTGCTTCCCTTCTGACTGGAGAATGGTTTGCGTCGGTATGCGTGGTAGTAGAAGTTAGCGAACAGGATGATGAAGGTGACAGCATAGCCAATCAAAGCCCACTGCATCCAGGCGGGGAATGGACAGCCTGTGTAGAGTGAGTGACCTGCGTGGCCGATGGTGACATGGAACTGGATCTGTTGAACACACAAGAGTTTGGTCAACCATTAGATAACATAAAGCAAATTCTAGACTGGGACATTATAAAAGGGAAGGTTTTTATCCAACAAAACCAATCATAAGCTCTGTGAATGTGCTACAATCTGTCCTTCCACACAAACAGGTTTGTTGCTGTATATACATGATCATGTAATGAAAAATGAAACAAACTGTCAATGACCTCAACATAAATTAATTTACAATTTGGTTATTGCCACAGTTTTTGGATAAATACTAAAAAAATATATACACACAGTTTTCTAATCTGTTTTTCTAATTGTTGAAAATTATCACGGAAACAGCAACAAACAGAATTGAATGAATTAATGAAAATATTTAGAAAAACGTGTCTTCGAAAAAAAGTTTAAAACTTTGAAAGATCTGAATTGTTGTGTTCTTTTAAATGACCTGCATACTACTAAAGACAATTAAATCCTTGTGACTTTCTACAATAGCCGTCAGTTATTGTTAATCTGACATGATTCCTACCATCTGAATAATGGTAAGGTATTTCTTCCACCAGAGGTACTTCTGCATCTGAGGACCCAGAGCTGCGAGGCCATAGTACCCATACATTAGGACGTGGATGGAGGAGTTGATGGTTGCACCAAAAAAAGCTGCAGAAAGTAAATCACGTAAGTCAATGTTAAAGACAACCCACAGTTATTGTGATCAATTCAGCTGTAGAAAGCGACTTCCTGTTTAAGGGCTGGATCTACTAAGATCCCAATTTGTGTGTACTAATTTGCATGCGCAATCTATATTTTTGTGTGTGGAGTTGAACCGCTGTTTGCACGTGATTTACTAAGAGTGATTGCGTAAATGACAACAGGTGCAAACGTGTTGAAGACATGCCTATTTAAATGATGGTTTTGCATGTTTTTTGTTGGTTTGCAGCAGTTTGGACAGACAAAAGTGCAAAGCCAAATTTAACCCTATTGAATTTGAGATGTTGATAGATGAAGCAAATAAAATAAACGCTTAACTGAACTACCGCAAAGAAGCCTTGTTTCTGGTTTGGTTTCATTCAAGGAGTACTGAGTGTGTGGAAACCTAATAAACCCGGCCATCCAGTGTGACATGGCATTTAGGACTTGAGACAGTACATCTGAAAAATGGGATTGGGAGGTCCCAGCTATAATAGCTACTGTATGCTGGAATAACCCAGATGCAAAAAAATATAAACTTGCCAGGAGTTTTGTCAGTGCAGGTATTGCGTAACTCCTTCTTGGGGTTGGCTCCATATTTGCAGTGACTTCTTCCAGCAGCTCCAAAATGACTAGGCTAGATAGGCCATAGGTTTTGACGAGTGTTTACTCATTCGTTCCAAAAAATGTTCACACGAGGATGAAAAATACATTCCCTGTGTCTTGTTTCATCATTTTAATGACTCCTTGTTGCGACAATAACCACAGCCATGTGTGTGCAATTACACATACAAACTGTTTGCACCTCCCTTTGAGACGGGTTAAATATAGACACATTTTCTATTAGCAAAATTGGTTTTGAATTTGATAAATCACTTTGCGTGTGCTAAATTAATATATTTACATTTTGTCCTCCCAGCACATGGACAATTACATGTGAACACGCCATATTGCATATTCATAGTGGCCAACGTATTGACTGGATGCAGACATGCTGTTTTGCATCTTTGAAAGATGCAACCCTTAGTGTGCACTGTCAGTAAATCAGTTTGTACATTTTTTTTGCATGAGCAAAGAGTTTGCACATATTTTTATACATAGAAACCTTTAGTAGATCCAGCCCAAAGTGTATAAAACACAAACTCAGATACTCACATTGTCCGCCAGGGACCCATTTGATGCCAATCCACCAGAGGATGAACATGGTGCAGTGATGGTAGACATGGAGGAAGCTGACCTGGGTGAACTTCTTTCTCAGGATGAAAAATACTGTGTCCAGGAATTCAACTCCTTTGGAGATATAGTACCACCACAGAGCAGATGCTATCTAGAGACACAAAAACAGGTTGAGTGAATTCATTTGGATCATTCTTAGTGAATCCTTGATGCAAACAAGTGTGATGGCACCTTTGATAATTCTGACAGGATGTGCACCATAAGTGTCAATAAAATCCTCTAGAAGTATTATTCTTTTCAGTTAAATAACAACAATATTTAAGAAAGAAGGGAAGAACAGGTACATAAAGGTCAGTGTATGTTTGGTAATGGCATTTAGAGCTGTTAGAGGTTTTGTATATAAGTACAATATGTGTATATGGAAAGTAAATGCCTTGTTCTTCATCCACATCTCAGATGTGCAGATATATGACACTTGCTCATAAGGGGAAATTAAAAGCTCAGTATTAAGTAGCATATGGTGAGATCAATAAAACAAACACATCACACTTTTACTTACATCAAGATATCATCCCCTTATATTATTTTACATTCTCTCTTATGGTTCTGTTAGCTCAGCTACATTCCTCTCTGTCTAACGAAGACATACACAGAGTAAAACATTTCCTCTCTAAGCCATGACACTCTGGTATCTCTTATCCCTGACTAATGCCATCATTAAAGTGTAAGGCCCAAAGGTGGAGGAGAGGGAGGAGTTTAGAGTGGTGAGATGAATTACTCAGGGCATTCTGAGCACAGGCCACACCCTACATGTCCTCAAATCACTACAAATAGAAACTTTTAGCCTCCAATCCTCTCTTTATTTCTTTACTAATTTACTCCAGACCAAAATAAATGCACTTACTAGAACTAAGCAGGTTTATTGGGATATGAAGTCAAGCCAGAGCTGTTTTTCAGGATTAATGTCTTTCAGTATGTAGCTACATCCTATGTATAATGCATTTACCCCACCCCCGAAGGGTAGGCAAGAGGTATTCTGTTTGGTTCGGTTTGTTTGTTTGTTAACACTTTAGTAGCATAATTACTAATTCATTTCATACCAAATCTGGTTTATAGATTTCCAGTGACCTAGAATAGATAACATTTTGGGAAAGATAGGTCAAAGTTACAATTTTTTATGATTTTTAAAAAAAAATCTTCCCATTTTCTTATAATGGGCACGAGGGGCAGGGTTTGTTGGGCCTTGAACCACGTGTTTGTTGTTTTTTATGTAGGAGGAAACTTACCCTGACTTCATTGACATCATTGGAGTAGTTGACAGGCTGACAGAGGTAGCTGTATCTGGCTGCTCGGGAGCCTAGTAGGAGCTGAAGGGGGGGAAAAGAACATCAGAAAAGCAGTTATCAAAAGAACTCTGAACTCTAAAATTACATATTTTATCAAAATACTAAAGATGCAAATGTCTTTCTGCAAACCAGACATGAGTTGCAATGTTTTCCACAAACTAGAATCCCTGCCTTTCATGTATCTCACAGTATAATTATCCAATACACATTATTCAACATGGTTCATATATTTATCTAAACCATAATCATTATCATGTGACTGAACACTCACTGTTCCACCCTGATAATGCAGCATGAAATAGATGCAGTTGTATTCCAGTATTTTCCCTCTTCATTATTTTAAGCTGTACATCCATCAGTAGCAGCTCACATTACTGCTTGCAATTAATTTCCTTTACTGGTTTTCTCCACACGATCCTTCTTATTGTAATGACATGGTGAAAACTCAACAGAGAGCCACAACAACTATCAGCTGCAAGCTAGAAAGATTTTATGACATGAACTTAAATGATCAGATTGAGTTGCTGCCCTTTTGTCTCTTTTTCATCATGACAAATCATCAAATCAAATTTTATTTATATAGCGCCATATCATAACAAAAGTTATCTCATGACACTTTACAAATGGAGCTGGGAAAAACCAGACTCTGACAAACATATATGAGACCAATTTGCAGACATGAACCATTAAAGCAATTGACTTGTCTCCATGTGTAACACAGACCTCTTTGGCGATGTAGAAATTGAGGACCACCATACTGAAGTTGTAGACTATGAGGGTCTTCCTGAGTGTGTACGGCTGGCGATCCTGCATGTATCTAGGCCCTGCCCACAGGAAGAGCAGGTACAGGCAGCTGATGGCCAGAGTGGGTAAAGGAGAAGACATCATGGGCCAGTTCTCCACCCTCTTGTCTGGGGGTAAAAAGAGTTATTTGCATGATTGGTGGTACTCTGCACTTAACTTCTTTAATTAGAAGTATCACAGTCTCCTTCTTTTCTAATCACCCTGTAGTTAAATTATTCACATTTATAGGCCACTTTTCCCTCACTCCTCAAGCAGGTTTGTGATTATACAGTCATTTGCGATGAATGATTTTGTCTGAAGGCTAAAAATAAACACTGCAGCTGAGTGATTTGCCAAACAAATGTTCAAGATCCCAGCTTACCTGCTATAGTAAGGCTCCATTTGTAAAATTCTACAGTGTCATTCACAAAATGTGTTACAACCTCCATGGCTCTGCCGTTGGTCTTGATTACACTGGATCAGAGAGAGGGAGAAAAACTCAGTCATTGAACAAAACCCACATTAAATTAAAGGCCACACATATCTAGTCAGTTGAACTACTAGCTTTACTGTGTAATAATTCAGCCCTTTTATGTGGCATTTGTAAAGCCTGTCCGCTGTACGCCTAAAAGGCTATCATGTACTGAAAAAAACCCCCCTATTAAACTCAATTCTAACCCCACTGAGCTCCTCTCAGACATAGTATGTTTAAAATAGCCTTAATATGAACACCTCTTGGATATGCTGTGTTTTATTTGATGCTGATGCAGGGAGTTCAGTTCAAGATAATAAAGTTTTCCCCATTCCCCATCACTGGACAGTGGACACATCCTGAAGGATCACAAAGCATCTTTTCACATGCCTTCATTTGAAAGATCAGGGTAACAGGAACTCTATAGGATGTTAATGCACTTTGCATTGATTCTTATGATCGCTGGTCAGTCACAACAATTTTAGATAATAAAAGGAAATGGAGGACATTGGATTCTGCAATTCTTCTCCCTCTGTTCCCGATATTGCTCTCCATATCACCAGGCTTCTAATATATTTAAGTCAAATAAAGGACAGTAACTAACTACCATGTACTGAATAATTCCTCATTAACCTATTTAAAATGCACTATTCAAGAATGCATCACAAAATAGCTCAGTAGTAATAAACAGAAATAAACTGCAGGTAGTAAGCTGCATCAAGAGTGACTCCTTAACTCAAATTAGCCTAACTTGTGTTGCATAATAAACACTTCATATCCACCTATGAGCTGGAAACAGATGTCTCTTTATTAATCTATAATTAATCCGATACGTCAAATAAACTGTCCTTTAAATTATTAAATGCCTTGTGTGTAGTAACTACTGGCAGCTGTGGAGTGTTCTCTAACCATATAGTGCACAGGTTTGTTTGTGTGTGTGTTTTTTTTTTCATTTAACATTTTTTCATTTAACCTTAGAGTAATCATTTGCAGACACGTCCAGAACTTCATAATGACAGACCCACCCTGGTTTTAGTTTAGTGATGAAAATGGGATAGACGGGGTTAACCGGGTTTGTGCGCACACAAAAAGGCAGGGGCGCATGTGTCAGCAGGTTTCGCTCGGGCCGCTCAAGAGGCTTAAATTCAATTGATCAACGAGCTTAGACACAGGCATAAGTACAAATGCTCAACGACCCACAAGCCTGTCGATGGTTATCTGACTACATGTGGTACATACACACAAAACAACTAGATCATGCAAAAATACACCTAAAATCAACAGGAACAGATCCGAATAGAACTGGAACGTAATCAAATGAGCGCATTAATAAAGAGGCTAACTTATCTACAGCTACAATATTAACAGCATTATGCTTTACGTTTGCTATTTGAGGTATATTTCTGATGCACTTTTTTTTTTTTTTTTTTTTTTTTTTAGATGAACAGGTGTGCATCTCACAGGACCAAAAACAACAAACTGAGACAAACATAGGATCAGTCACCAAACTGAGATAAAAAAGTAGCTTTGTTATATATTAAATATATAAGATATAATGCTATTATAGTGTGTCTCCCTTGACCCACTGAGGAATTGAATAGTAGACAAAGGGGCACCACAGCGACCTAAAACAACCCCAGACAAAACTGAAAACTTAACCACTTGTTTAAAGCAAACTGGAAAACATAAAGGAAATGTGAAAAGCTGAAGTCTTAGCTAGGACACAAGGCTGAAAGGGCGATACTTACGTGCTCGATATTTAAGAGCGTGTAATGACATCCGGTGCAATTTGATGCCCAACTCCTTTCAATTACTGCTCCGTTTCTTCTTCTGCCGTTTACAGCCTCTCAGTATGTACACCGCGCCGGTTTAAGTTCGACATTAAACAGAAATTTGGCAAGAAACTAAACAAGGCAAGTGAAAATCATTGAGTAAGATAGGCTAATTATGCTTTCTGTCCGTGCCGGCAGCTCAGTCGCATCATCTTCTTTCCAATCTCCAGACGTTGAGATGCCAGATGGATGTGCGCATGCGGGGATTCACCTACATGTCTCGTGTGTACACGCGAGGGAAAGCTGTTGGCAGCATATGGTGGACTGAACGACAGGAAAAGACGTCTTATTTATATTGGTATTTAGTGATTAAAGGTACGCGTAAGACATATTTATAAATTACTAAATACCCAGGAGAAGCTGTTCACCTTGTTAGTATTCCTAATGAATTGCTGTAGAAGTTTTAGAGTATTCATGGAAACCAGCTCATATCACATTAGCAGCCAATTTCCCGTCATGCCCTTGTTGGTACACAAGATGGCGCCGTCAGGCTTTCATTGAATCTATTTTGCCAACTTTCACCCCCACTTATTTTCCTCCTCTGCGAAACCCACAGGGCAGGGGTCTCAAACTCATTTTAGTTCAGGGGCCACATACCCAATTTGACCTAAAGCAGTAAAATAACTTCATAATGACCTTTCAATAATAATTGGTTTGTTTTAATTTCAGCCTGTTCACCTGTTCTCAGCTGCATTGAATAGAGTTCTTATTCAGAAGTTTAGATAGGTTTCTTTTAAGCTTAAAGTTTTTATCTGTTTTATTGGTTTTATCTGTTTCATCTGTTTATCAGGTTTTTTTTTTTTTATCTTTAATTTTTTAAAATCTCATGCTTATACTTTTTTATTGCTTCCCTGCTGCAATGCTCTTTGTAAAGCGGTTTGAATTGTGTACATGAAATGTGCTATAAATAAACCTACCGTGCCTTGTGCAAAAAAGTAGAAGTGCAATTTTAACATAACAATATTAGGCTTCAGCAGCTTAGAGATCACAGGTGATCTACAGAAGACATTTAGTAACAACCATACGATTTCATTCCAGATTGTTTTGAATTTTTTGTGGATAGTTTGTAAGTGTAAAAGTTTAATAATTTCCTCAAAATTTGTGGTCGTTATCTGTATGTTATTTTGCTATTATTTTTCTAGTCCAATCCACGAAAGATCAAACTATGCTGCATGGGACCCCTGAACTAAAATGATTTCAACACCCTTGACTGTCGATATCTTAACTGTAATCTTTTCACAATACATATTTCATCTCATGGCCCAGTATGGTGGGCTAAATTTGGCCTGCAGGCTGCTTGTTAGACACCCCTGCCAAGTAAGATTTCCAGGAGAGAAATCAGACTCATTATGTTACAACTTGTCATTAATTCCCATCTTTTTCACTTTGAGACACAAAAAAATAATTGCACACACACACACACACACACACACACACACACACACACACACACACACACACACACACAAAATTATGTACATGGTACAATGCACAGTATTTTTATACCTGTGGTCCACAGTAATATAAAATAATAAGTACACATACCTTATTCAGTTGAGTTGCATCCTTTTCATGGCCTTATCTGCACAGCTTCGATATTGCCTCTTTTCACATTTTGTTGCTCTGATCTACTTTTCTAGACTTTCTGACAACACTCATCTTATGCTTTAATCAGAATAAATTCAGTCACATTACATCATTATGTATTTAAAATATTATAACATTAATGACCGAATTTAAATTGCTCCTTGATTTATTTTGAGTTAATATTGACAATTAGTAATGAAGTATCACTGAAATCTACAAAAGCACATAGTTATATAGTTTTATTGCATTTTTGTAAACTACTTGAACTTTTTCAGTTCAAGACCCAAAAGAGAAACCTAGTATCTCCATGGGATCAAACTATGCAAAAATATATTATGAATGGCCTTAACGCTTACATTTTGTGGACTCTTGATCTATCTAAACAGTCAAAATAGATAATTAATTAATTAAAAGTGAAAACAGTATTCACATACCTTACTACAGTAGAGGTAGAAACAGGAGTACAAATACTCCATTAAAGTCTAGAAGTCAAAATGTTATTTCAGTAAATGTATACAGGTATTTCTAGCAACATGTGACATAAAAAACACAAAAACTAAAAGTAGGATCAAGTCACTCTGTAGGTTCTTTTAAAGGTCCAATATCATCATAGAATAATATATTAATCACTAACAAATACATGCAAGAGCATTTTGATGTTGTACTTTGTCAGTAAACTGAAAAATAATGAAGGAACATAAGGTTTTTATATATTATTTGTGTATTACGTATGCAAAAGTGGTTCCATAGGTAATAGTATTGGGTAGTGAAGTTGCTTTTGCAGGTGGTAACTGTAGGCTATTGTTATTGTACAGGCACTGTTGTTTATATTAAATAGATGGGATTTATGTAGAACATTTTTACATTGATGGCACCTGACACACTGTACATTATGCCGCCTTCACCTATTTGCACTCATAAACACAAACATGTCCACATAACAGTGAAAAACTGTGAGCAACAACCTCAGGGGTGAAGAAAGTCCAATTTTATCCATACATACGGAAGATTAATTTAATGACGCTCTACCTGCTTGGTATATCAAATCTCCACACTTTTCCTTTCTCATTTCCATTCATACTTTGCTTGCACACTGGCTTCTGTGGCAGGTCCAGTAAAATGGTACAAACTTGGCCCAAAGACTAAAGACCAGTAAAACAAAGGAGACTGGTTTATGAGTGTGCCTCTTTGCAGGGTGCAGTTTATTCCCCCTTTGCCTTGATGGTTCATTTCATGACTGTAATTGCACTGTAATTACCATAGTTGCATATATTTGGTTGGGTAACCAAAAACCTCTTGTTTCAGTTATTGACAATGTTACAAGCATCAAGGACATCATGTTCCTCACAGAAAGTTGGCTTGATCAAAATAACAGAGAGGTTATTCTTAATGAAACAGCCCCACCCAACTTCAACTACATTAACGCTTCTAGAGTCGGTAAGAAGGGGGGAGGGGTTGTCATTATCTTCTCTCATTTATTTCAGTGCAAGCAGATATCGTTTAGAGACTTCTCATCATTTGAATGTCTTACTGCTGTTCTAAAATGCTCACCTGCTATCCTTCTAGTGGTTATATATGAACCACCAAAATACTGTAGTAGTTTCTTCAATGAATTTTCTGAATTTCCTTCTATAATTTCATTAGAGCATGATTGTGTTTCTATTTCAGGAGACTTTAACATTCATATTAACAATCCAAATGACAATAATACCAAAGAATTTAGCAACCTCCTAGACACTTTTGAATTATCACAACAAGTTTCTGGGCCCACACAGAACCGAGGCCACACCCTAGCCCTGTTTATCACTAAGGACTTTGGCTCATCATTTCTCTCAGCTATTGATACCACACATATGAAGATCACCCCTGTCACTTTTCTACAATCACAATCTGTCAAGAAACAACACATTATTGAAAGCAACAACGAATCACCTACACCGTCCTCAGCTTCTGTAAATGGTTTCTTAGATAATTTCAATTATAAAACCCTCAAGGCTATTGATACTATAACCCCGCTAGAACCAAACTAATATCCGGTAAGAAATAAGCACCTTGGGGAAATGCTCTCTCCGTTAAAAGAAAAAAAAAGAGAATGTAGGAAGACTGAACGCAACTGGCGAAACACAAAACTTCACATCCATTAATAAAAATCTACAAAATAAATACAATCAGCAACTGAAAAACCCTAGGCAATCCTTCTTCTCTGATATAATCACCAAAAATACTAATGATGCGTACACTCGGTTTTCCATTGTTTATAAGCTGACAAAACCCCCTCCACAAATTGTCCATGATCGTCTGTCCACTGTCAAATGCAATGGATTTGCGACCTTCTTTAGTGATAAAATTAAGAACATCAGACTAACTATCAGTGCCTATGCCCTTAAAAGAGATAAGCCTCCTGTGCTCTCAAAAAAATGGTGCTCCAGAAATATAACTCAGTTTAATGCTATTGACCACAAAACATTAGAAGAAACAAAACAAGGCCTTAAGTTTACATCATGCTGCCTTGACAACCTACCAACAAGTTTTCTAAAAAAAAAAATGTCTCTAGCTGCTTGGCGTCTGATCTACTTCAAATTATCAATACTTCTCTTCTTATTGGTACTTTTCCTGAATCTCTCAAAACTGCAGTTCAGCCCCTGCTAGCCTTGACCCCACCATAATCAGCAACTATAGACCAATATCTAATCTTCCTTTTTATAAGCAAAATACTAAAAAAAAAAAAAAACTCTTCAATCAACTAAACAATTTTTTAACCTCTAACAAGCTCCTTGATCCTTTCCAGTCAGGTTTCCGACCCTATCATAGTACTGAAACAGCGCTAATTAAAGTTATAAATGATATCCAGATGAACACTGATTCAGGTAAGATCTCGATCCTAGATCTACTCAACCTTAGTGCTGATTTGACACTGATGATCATGACATTTTATTGGATAGACTAGAAAACTGGGTTGGCCTCTCAGGTACAGTCCTAGAATGGTTCAGTTCCTACCTAAAAGACAGGAATTACTTTGTTTCCATTGAAAACTACTCTTCGGAAAAAAATCTTATATGACTTGTGGAGTTCCTCAAGGTTCAATTTTAGGTCCCATTTTTTGTAATCTCTATATGATCCCACTAGGTTTAATTATACAAAAAAATAAAATAGCTTACCATAACTACACAGATGACTTTACATAGCCCTCTCATCAGACGACTATGACTCTATAGATGCACTTTGTCAATGCATCGACCAAATAAATGATTGGATGTGCCAAAATTTTCTTCAACTTAATAAAGACAAAACAAAGATTATTGTTTTTGGTACAAAAGAAGAAAGACTCAAGGTCACCACTCATCTTCAATCCCTATCACTACAGACAAAAGATCAAGTTAAAAGCCCTGGTATTACTATTGACTCTGATCTGAACTTCAATACCCACATTAAACTTATAAGAAAACCTGCCTTTTATTATCTAAAAAAATATAGCAAGACTTAGAGGCCTTATGTCCAAACAAGACTTAGAAAAATTAATTCCTGCTTTCATCTCTAGCAGGTTAGACTAATGCAATAGTCTTTACCAAGGTCCCCCCCCCCCCAAAAAAAAAGCCATTCAAAAACTGCAGCTCATTCTGAATGTGGCTGCCAGAGTCCTAACTAGAACAAAAAAGCTGACCACATTACTCCAATTCTCAAATCCCTGCATTGGCTTCCAGTACATTATCGAATAGACTTTACAATAATGCTAACAGTGTATAAATTGCTCAATGGTTTAGGTCCAAAATATATCACAGAGATGCTTCTGGAATATGAACCATCCAGATCTCTTAGGTCATTAGTGACTGGTCTGCTAATTGTTGCAAGGATCAAAACAAAATCTGGTGCATCTGGTTTCTGCCAGCATGCCACCCTAAACTGGAATAAACTCCCAGAAGACCATAGATCTGCCCCCACCTTATCTATTTTCAAAACTAAGCTAAAAAAAACTTTATGTTTACATGTGCTTTGAACTGCTGCTGAACTACTGACGTGTTGATAAGTCTATGCACTTTATGTGATCTTTTATTGTTTGAAATCTATAATGTTTTAAATCTATTATTAATAGATTTATTTCTTACTTTTTAAAATTTGTACTATCTATACATTGTCTTGTTCACTGGTTGTTTTGTAAAGCACCTTGAATTTACCCTGTCTATGAAAAGTGCTATATAAATAAACTTGACTTGACTTCCAATCCTAAAAATCAGGCAGGAAGCTGTTAGTGGTTAAAAAAAAAAAAAAAGGGATGGTTTTTAGCAATAAAACATGTTTTATCAGCATTTTTATGATTAAACATGTATTATTATTTTAAAAATAGGACCATATCTTGCTTTTGGAAAGGTTTTGGCGTCAGTTCAGCTAACCTGCTGCTTATGCTTCATGCTTTGCATGTCTAAATACTGTAGATAGGACTGGTCATTAATAAGACAGCTCCCCCATGTGGACAATCTGTAGCCATCCAGATACTGATGTATAACTTGGTGAGTTACATTTATAGTATAAGGATATTAGTCCTGTAAGTAATGCCCAAATTGTGATGATTTATTTGAAGAATTCATACAGGATGTGTCATGACCTCTTGATGTAATAAATGATAATTAATTTTTAACAGATCATCAGTTGAGTGTATTCACACAAATTAACTGATATGTGACCAAATTAGCTGGACTTCAGTTACATGAAACTTTATTTTAGATCCATGTCCTCAGCCTTTTGAAAAGCAAAACAGCACCTGATTTCAAAGAAAAATGAAACCAAGTTTTCTTAGGAAAGTGAAAACATGTCAGTATTTTAAAAATCAAACTAGTCGTCAGATGCAAAGTGAAACACATTCAAAAGAGGATGAAAACCTGTAATGAGGAAACAATGTTATTGGAAACCCTGTTTTTTTTATTTTTTATAATAAGTATAATAAGGCCTTTCATTAATTCTTAAACTAGACATATCAAAATGTGGTCACTTCTACCTATTCATTCACTCATTCTTACCATATTTCATAAAAACGATTACATTTGTTGGTGAGTTATGCTTTTCACACAGATATGATTGAAAAACATTCCCCTGCTTCTGCTCTGGTTGACAAATATAAAATCATAAACATAGTTATATAAATAAACTTTAATAAGAGTTTTTCCTGCAGCCTCAGGAAGTTTTATGGTAGAGTTTTTCTTAATAAGACTTATGCACACAGATGGGGATTTAGGGGTCCTCACACAAGAAAATCTGAAGTTTTCCAATAAAAAAGTATAATTTCACATACTTTTGGACTATATCTTTGTACTGTAGACTGGAAAATCCAACCGGCCTAAAAATACTGAGTGCAGCTGTTTGGAAAAGTTGCTTTATTTATTTATTTAATTTAATTTGGCTGAGGTGGTGCCCAGTATAGCTTGGGTTCTTTATAACGTTTTGGCTTTATAATGATAGAGAAAGTGCTGCTTTTATACAACTGTGACCCAAATAACATATAACACATCAGTCCCTATAGTTTATGAACTAACTGTGAGTTAACTAATGTATATTAAAAGGGAATTAATCATATAAAGTGACATGACTTGATAATTTGTTAATGAGCGACAGAAATACATGATTCGTATTCTGTTGATTCATACATTAAAACATCAAGAGTCTTGTATTAAGTAAAGAGTGCTGAAGTATATGACTTACACCCTTAGTCTAACCACATTTCTCATTAAGTTTTTCACATCTAATAAAAAGAGAGATTTTCCCCTTCAGTTTTTTGTCAGAGCCACCTGCACAACTACACACCACTACCCTGCTGATACACACCCATACCCACACACATATGCAAAGACAAGCACACTCTTATCTGTGTGGTCCTTGGTTTGGCACATTCAGAATGTGGCAAATAGAGAATGTGAAGGAGGCAGGTTGGCGGGCCTAAAATCAGAAATGCCATGACTACTGGTCTGTAGCGCCACCGACCACATCTGGGCAACCTGGATGTTGGGTTGGCTTCAGATTGTAGGCTGAATAAACACACTTAATATTAGAACAGCCCTGAATAGTGCACTAACAGTATAAAGTTTCAAAGTCAAGTGGTACAGCTTTGGCAAAACTGCCATTTGCTAAACGAGGCCCACTGACTTAATCTTATTTGTGGTTTAAAAAAAAATTAAGCTACATTTACCTCAGTTTTATCCACTTTCACGCTTCCTCGGAGATGACATAAATTCTAGAATAATAATTTAGTCTCATTCAGAAAATATGTGACAATAATCTGAACTGAAAACAATTCCAAAATTTAGTTTGGTCCTTAAAAAGCAACAAAAAGAGTACAAAGACAATTTAGAATTAATGTAATAATGAAAGAGAAGAGGCATTTTAACTGTATTCAGATTAATACTACTAATACTACTTCCACATACAAGAAAAACAGATTAATGTGAACTTTATTGAAAATATTTTAAATCTTTAGTGAGTTTTATTGATTGACGATAACTACAAACAAACAAACAAAAAAAAAAAACAGACAAAAATGAGAACAAATGAGCACAAAAGAAAACAATTTGCCCGGGTTGCAACAGTCAGTCTATTGATTGTGTGTAAATATAGTCCATTTATTCCACTTTTTATCCGGTTGTGGTTCTTGGATTTTTCCATTACAAATATTTCTTCAATTATGGATATCCACTGGTCCTTTGATGGAATGGTTGCTTGCCCACAGATTTTGTGTCAGTTTTTTTTTTTTTTTTGCAACTATTAATAGTATTCTAACCAAATATTCATCCTTTTTAAGAACTTTAGTGTCCCAAATGTTCCAAAGATATAGAGTATCAGGAATCAGTGTATAGAAAATCTTTGCTTCATGAGGATTTTGATGAGTTTTCATAGTTTGATCAGAGCATCATGAGATTTTTTAACAAGTTTATTAGAGAAGAATGTAAGCTGTTTAACCACAATGTTTTGATCGTCATCTTGGAAAGTACCAGCATTTGAAGGCCCCTAAAGGCTGGTTATAACAGAGATGAATAAAGCCTTTGTGTGTTTATTTGCATGTATCTAAAAATGTGCTTTTGTATTTGTCATAGTTGCTAAACAGTACAATTCAAATGACATGACGCTCAGTCTACTTCCTTTTTTCACACTTCCTATTTGGTTACTCTGGGTTTTTCCTTTTCTTTCCTCTTTCATTGTCATCTTATATGTTCTCTTTCATTGACTTCATGTTATGTTTTCACGGTTTATAAAGTATATATACAGTAGAGACTCTTTTATCACTCAACTTGGTCTTCTAATGTCTCTTTACATCTGGTAGGGGCATTTTCAAAAGGGTAAGCATTTCAGTTTCCAACACGGCAAACGCCAGAGCAGAGCTTTCTCGTCTTAACCCCCAAACCATCCATCAGAGATATATTAGCTTGTGATTTATGCAGGAACACAGTGTGCATGAACCACCAAATCTCTGTAAGGGAAATTTCCTTCTGTAGGGCACATTCACAGCCAACCACCTGGGACGAACCATTTTCCACATACCACTGGAGCGGTGCACAGCTTTAAAAAAGCCTTTTGGGAAATACCTCTCTCCAAAACATTCTCTGAATAGGGAGGTAATTTCTTTCACACAGGGCTCCTGTGACTGGGATAGTAACTTAGGTAGGAAGTCTCACAAGCTAAAGTATCTGTTAGCATTTATCCCTGTGTTCAGAAAAAAAAGTCCAAACTCCCGAACAAAAATAGACTTTCATCAGTACTGATTTGTTTGATTTTTTTCATGACGTGTAAGAGGAGGAGTATTGATAGAAATAAAACTGTAACTCAGTCAAGATGTATTCTCGAGTGCTGTCTCTGTTTCAGCACGTGCGGCCAGGAAATTACAGGCTTAAGGAGATTTGGCTCTCAGACTGTGTGTACTGTATATATACTTACTTTTCTCAATGGACCCTCTGTGTCTACGTGGTAGATGTGTATATGTGTATATACAAGTGTATGATAACTGATTTCTGTCCGTCTGCTGTGTCTGCTCAACGCAAGTGCACCCTAAGGCAGGACAGAATCAAGTCTGTATTTATGTTTCATCATTATTATCAGATCTCTGTCATATATTTGTATCTATGCTTTCCATAAGCAACACATCAGCAACCAAATCCATGCTCCTTTAATTAACTACAGTTGAGCCATAACTCCAGATTCTCAAATTGCGTCTAATTGCCATGTGTCATTTTTTTTTTCACAGTTTCTGTGTAACCTGGAATCAAGTCTGTTCCATTAGAGTCTTTTCATATGGTTTTAATTGGAAAAGCATATGCATCAGACTGAAATTTTACTGGCTCCATCCAGTAGCTTATCCTTCTCTGTCTACAGTGGCTCACTAGATGTGGCATTAGGTCACAGCTTGTGCCATTTTGAGGATAACTAGCTTTTTTTTTTTTTTTACTGCTCCCTAGAAAAACAGGATTTGGGCTCAACTCTGCGCACACACACACACTCGCACACACACGTATGTGACCTACATGAGCACACACACACACACACACACACACAGTGTCTTGTCCTCATTTGGCCTCTGCGTAAGGGGAAACCCACCCCTGTCAGTGTTTGTAACCAGAAGTGCCCAAGGCCCACATGATACCTCAACACAGGACTGATGATGGAGCACCAATTTTCCTCCTTTTCTGTTATTGTTACGCTTCTATTTTCTGTCTTTAATTTCTTGTTTTTCATTTCTTTCACCCTGTCTTTTCTCCTTCCTTATTTTCTTTCTTTCTTTCTCTCTCTCTCTCTCTCTCTCTCTCTGGATCTTGGCACATGCTAGCACATTTTCCTTCTTTTAGCCAAAACGTCCTGTTCCAGTCGTACAGTTTCTATTTATTGTTTTTTTCCCCCTGTTTTCGCTGTCATATTTCCTTTCTCTGACCTCTTAAACATTTTCATTCATCATCATCTTTCAGACATAGTTTCTCTTCTGCTATTCATTTCTTTCCAGTCCCATGTGTCATATGTCCATCCACACTCACACAGAAAGGTCTTCAGATGTAAGAGGTGTAAGTACTTTAGATTTTGCCCAGCTTTGCACTGCCAATAAAAGTTGTTTTTACCCATTCCGTTCTGGGGCCTGAAGTATCAGGTAGTCATTATTTCAATGCAGATTTAGAGAAAGGTTAAGAAGTGATATAAAATGATAAGTGCTTTTAACATCAATAAATACCAGTAATTATTATCATAGAGTAAAAGCCAACCAATGGTATAATTTAAAGGGGTGCACATTGTAATTATCTCTTCGAGTCTATCTGTGCATCTCTGGACAGAGCAGTTCACTCAATCTGAGGGACTTTAACAACTGGTGGCTTTAATAGTTCCTGCGTCTTTTGTCTGTTTGACCAGAAGTTCAAGACACAGTAATACATAACTACAGCTATAACATATAAGATTCTATCATTCCATATTTCTGTTTAACAAAAAAATAGTTGTATTTTTAGTGGAAGCTGTGCAGAATTATTAACACTGTACAACAGCAACAACTACCTTATCATTAAACCTTCATTGGGCAAGTGACTATTTTTGGTAATTTCCACAAACATTAACTATGGGGCCAATCGTTGCATCATTCCGAGTGATTTTACAGAAATTTTAAGCTGTAAATAGTGAATATGAGTGATTGTTGTCAGTTTGTGACCTTATAGTAGTTGTTTTATTGCATGTGTTTACTTTTTAGTAGGGCTGTCAAAAGATTAATTTTCGTGATCGCAACTGATCTCAGAAATTTCATAGTTAATCACAATTAATCTTGATTTACTTTGCATGTGTAAAATTGATATTTTGCAGTAAGACCGTTGGAATCTAAAGTTAAACCCACAATGCAAAGTATTTCTGACCATTGTGTCTTAAATTGGAATAAAATGAAGACAGAGACAAAGGCAGAATTTACCTTTTAGGTTTTTTATTTTCAAAAAGAGTGTAGAGAAAGGAAAACAAGTATTAAGAATAAATGACTGGCTACTTGAGAAATTGTAAATAAATGAGCTGCCTACAGATGCGTAGAAGGAACAATAGACTAACTCGAACTCGAAATAGCACATTTAACCGACAATGAGTTTAATACAACCAGAGGAGCTGCATGTGGATGGTAGAAGTGCGGAAAATACTGGCAAACTCTGATAGCGATTAAAAAATATTTGCGATCACAATTTACATTAATCTAATCGCAATTAACGCATTAATATTCCCAGCCCTACTTTTTAGCAAGTGCTGCTTGGATGTTTTATGGCAAAAGGAGGGAGGCAATGTCCAATAACGCACTAAGGTTGAAAATTTGAATTGAGTATTTTAATGAGTGCCCTATAAAGGGTTAATAATCCCCAAACTGTGGTTAACTCATAAAGACCCAGTGCTACTTTTGTGTCAGTTCCCAAATTATTTTCCCCCTCTATATTTAACATTTCTTAAGTGTTTTATCATCATTTATTGTAATTTTGTCCTTTAATTTTGAGTTTTTTTTTGTGTGTAAATCATGTTTTTTCCTAAACTTAATTAATTGATCATGTAGATATTCAAAAAAGCTCAGAGTTAATGCAAAAGTTATTATATCTCAAACAGAGAAATCTGAAAAATGACTTTTTCAGTAAAATACATCATTAACTGAACATAAACCCAGAGTCTCCATCCACTGTCACTGATCCAACTCCATGGTTTTTATAGTGAAATAATATTGTAGAAGACAACAGTGTTTTCATGGTAACTACAGAGCATCTGAATGTTTAAAAGGGTCATATGTGGTGCCCATGAAAAGATAAATAACTATATTTTACATATAGGATTTCTTATAGGATTAGTGGATCAACAGTTATTAAACAGTTTAGATCAGTAGGTGGTTTAGGTCTTTGTATTTATTTATTTATTTATTGATCACATAAACTCATAAATAAACAAAACCAATGCAATGTCTTAATGATTTTTATGTCTGTTGCATTTTGTAATTTTTTCGTAAAACATTCTGCAGTTTTCCTTTTCAAAGATAGAAATAAACATAATTAGTTTAAACACCTACCACCATGATTTTTCCAAAATGCAAGATAACGTCAAACAGCTTCTTTCACCTCTGGTTTGTCTTTGAAAGACTGTAAGACCATCGCTGCACACTGCACCATAAAAAGAGATTATAGTCTCTGCGTTTTCATTACCTGTAGTACGACCTGTCAATCACTGATTAGTGCAAACCACAGACATAATACAGAAGGAGATTGCAGGGTGGTGGCTCCGTGAGTGGGGGGTTGTGGACTGTGTGAGGCGGCTTGACTCACTCTCTTCTCTTCTGATGAAATCTGAGTCTTGGCTCTAAGAGTTTGTTAATAAGGAATGACATTCTTTGTGCTGGCTTCAGCCATACCGTAACCTATGCAGTGATCCTAAAAAACTGTTGTTTCATGCACTTAATGAAAACGAAGGCCTGTAAAAACAGTGGTTAATATAACGGCACATTCCAATTGACAGGACAGTGATACTATGGTGACAGATTCTTGGAAGAAACAGCAAAAAGATGCTATTACTTCAAATCAGTTGTATCTCTTTTAGTGCCTTCTTGTTTCCTGTGTAGTGCTATGATGCAAACGTACACGCTCAGCTGCATTTAAAGACTTATAGAAGCTCTTCATAACAAACTTCTCAGGCCACTGTATAGACACGCTGAGTAATACATGTTCTTATTTCATGGGAATTGTGTTATTGTTCATGTCTGTGAGAAAATGATAATATTTTTAGTGAAAACATTTTTTTTCTTTGTAAAGTTGTTGAACTGAAAGCAGTAAAGCTGTTGCACTTTGTTCACCGTCTTGGCCAAACTGAAGGAAATCTGACTCCATGTTTTTTTTTGTTTTTTTTTAATAACTCACCACTTCTTATTTTGACTACATATTCTGTCACAGTACATGGTGGATGGTGTAATGTAAATCCATAAAAATAAGTGTTGCTACACAAAACAAGAGTTATTGGACCGGTTTGAGCGTTAGAAGAAGTGGAGTGAAGTGGAGCCAGTGGAGGGTCTGCAAATGTGGCCTGGAAAGCAGAAGTCAACATCAGGCACTTCCAACACAATGTGGTCGCTAATTATATTTACAGCTGGTTCAGGATCAGCTCTGCCAATAAGTCCGTAATGGGGACATGGTTAATGGGCAGATAGGCTGTGCTGCACGATGCCGACTTGCTTGAGCCTTCCTGTCTGGTCTGTTTTGCTCCAACAAACCATTCAGTGATGTTGAAATTAAATTACAAACAAAACATTTTGTCATATCCACTGCTGTTGTTGAGTGATGTCTGAGCATTTATTTAAGACTCACAGACAAATCTAATGTGACTTCTCTCAATAATTCACACTAACATAATATACGGTCTGATATTAATGTTTTATTGTGTTTGGCTGAGTGCCCTGGAGCTAGAGGAGTTTTAATGTTTAGCGGAAGGAAACTTTCCATGCTTTTATGATTACACTAGGTCAGATAGATACCACTTTAGACCAGTCCTCCTCGTGTACTTCAGTAAAATAAAAACAATTCACATGGTTTTATAAGAACATTTTAGCAGTTGTTTATTGTGTATCTGTAGGTTTATTATGAGGGGAAGTGGTGTAAAAAAAATACTGAGTGATTCTGTTGTGGTCCTAGGTTGCACTTCATGTAGAACTACATGTACCAATAAAAAAACCTTCGTTATAGGGTCATGAGAAAAAGAAACACCGCCGGGACCTCCTCCAATTCCATACTAAAGGCACAGCAACAAAATGTTCCTCTCCGTCACACTGCTTCCCTCTCAGAAAAGCCTGCTACTCTACCAATGGAGAAAAAAAAATCATCAAATGACATATTAGGTGAACTTAGTCAGTCAAGGTCAATAATTATCACATAAACATCAAAGCACTATTTCTTTTAAGTATGAATGGTTATTATTTTTGTCTTCTTTTCAACAGAAAATATATATAATGGCCAACATTTCAGAAATCTAAATGTAGAATATTCTAAACAATTGAAACAATAAATATATGCATGAGTTAAATTAAGTAAAACAATGACATATTAAAAAATGTAACATTGTATTTGAGCATGTGAACACAATGTAGAACAAATGAAGTTGCTAATTATTGAATTATAAAACTATATTGTGATTGTCATAGCCCCAAGGAAAATTATCATGTTATAGATAAAAAAAAAAAAATAACACTGACACATGATACAAAATTACTAATTATTATTGTTTCATTGTACAGCCCTACTTTCAACACAGTTCAACAGAAACCAATAATTACACACCTCATAAATTATGGTAATAACTAAAATGACATATTTTAAATGTTGTACAAAATAAATACTCATCTCACCCAACTTTAATGTTGTATATAAAACTCTTCATATTATTACAGTTAACTATTTTTACAGTTCATTGATAAGAAAATGTTGTTTGATGCTTTAATGACATTAAATGACTTATTGTCCAATTTATGCTTTTCAGAGAACTATTCAGTCATTCTTTATATCAGCAATAACCTTTGCTACAGTGACTAGATCCTGTTTTTCTTTTGTGAATTATATTAACCCATAGAGACCCAAGCAACTGGCAACCAAAAGCATCTACTGATGTAAACTATTTAATACCAGTTGATCCACTAATCTTATCAATACATGTAAATAATTGATGTAAAATGCAGTTTTTGCATCTTTTCATGGTCATCAGATTTGACCCATTTGGATGTTCAGAGGCTCTGTATTGAATATTTAAACACCATCATCTTCTACAACTTCTATTCACCAGTAAAACCCATGGAGTTGGATCAATGACATTGGATGTAGACATTTGTTTCTATGTTCAGTTATTGATATTTTTTGCTAAAAAGTCACTTTTTCTTCAGGTTTCTGTTTCTGATATAATAACCCACAACTTCATTCTGACTTTTTAAGAAAATGCACATGATTAATAAATGAAATAGAGGAAAATACCTGATTTGCACTTACAGAGGATAATAAAATACAATACAGAGGATAATATTGTAATAAATGGTGATTAATAGCTTAAGGAAGGTTAAATAGAGAGAAAAAAAATTATTGAGAGCTGCCACTAAAGTAGCACTGGGTCTTTATGAGTTACATTTAAGAAGCATACTGTTAAACCAGGTCTTACTTTGGTCACTTTTCCTGGTCGACCATGCTACACATAAATCCTGTTTGTATTAGATGTAGTATGGAACTGGGACATCCTAGATAGGTGCTGCAGGTATAGCTGTCAGTAGTTAATCCTCTGCTCCACAGAGCTTAAAGCCTCTCAGCACTGTCACGTTCTGTTAATGTTAATCTGAACTGGATGCACTGCCAACAGGTTGACCCACTGCCTGCAACCCTGCCACAGCTGAGGTCAGTGTCTGACGTCACTCAGAGAGGCAAGGGCGACCTGTGCCAGCGCGCTGCCCAGCGATAATAACCGCCAGTAACCTGGGTTTAAAATGCCACTGACCTTTAATGACATTTTAAAACTGCAAGACTTGTGTTTAATTCGTTGCACCTTTAATAGCTTAGTCCTACCAAAGAAACGAAAACATAAATATTGAATGTGGTCCACTGTGAGATGTCTGATGTCCCAACATTAAGCACATCTATGGTGAAGTTTATTTGTTACACATATAGTATTCATACTTATTAGATTCAACCTTTTTATACCAGAAAAATACTTACTTAAAAATCTATCTAAAGGCTTGAAAACACCTATTTTTCTTTTTAATTTTATAGACCAGTGGTTCTCAACCTGTTTGAACAAATGCCCTTTTACATTATCTTGGCACCCCACGTCCCCCGGGCACAAAATCTTTGAGGGAACATTATAGTGGTCTGAGGGAGTTTATATATGTAGCATAGGGTGGGGGTGGGGGGGCATAGCTCTAAGTGCCATGCGACTTACCTTGTTACAGAGGAGCAGAGGGGGGTACGGAAAATGCAATTTGATGTTAATACTTATACAGACTAATGACCCCCATTTGAGTCTCTGCCCCCCCCCTCACACACACACACACACACACACACACACACTCCACTCCCATTGCCCTCTGTTGGGTTGTACTGCTCCCATTAAGAAAAAATCTTATAGACTAAAACATACGCCCCTTATTGGATCAGATATAAGGCATGTTTGGAAGTCTAAGACTACATACTGTATGTCAGCCTGAACTAATATTTGTTACTTTTTGTCATAATAAAACTGAGGCTGGAAAAAAGACATAGATAACTATAAACACACTCACAGTTTCATAGATCAGAAGAAAATAAAGCGCAACATGTGTGATTTCAAACATATCATACCATTATACCAAATGAAGTAAAAACAGCCTCTGAGCTGTAACTTCACACTGAAAATGATATGATCGAATGATGATTTGTATTGTGTTAATGCAACCTCGCTTGTTTCATTGTGGTTCACTTCCCCAATCTTTGCAAAAGCACCGCATTGTGGGTTTTATACTATAAAAGGCAATTGTGATGGCTTTAAAAGCAATACAGATTTTTAGAGAGTTCCGCCGTGTTCCAGAGTTGAGCCACACCTTTCTCTTGCTAATAAAAAGAAGCCTGGAGATACACAGCAGCTGCAAAAGTATTCACATTATTTAGTCATGTAGACGGAAGCTGAAATACAGACACTTAAAATCAAATGTGTCCACTATGCCATCATAAACTGTCCTGTCCTCTCAGTTACATAATCCTAGCACCTTAAACGCACCTTTTTGCATCATTATTTCATACTGGCCTCCTATTGGATGTTCAGTAGATTAAAGGTGTATTGTTCTGGCAGTATAATTGCCTGTCAGTATCTTCATTGTGCATCTGTGTATCTCTGATGTGTGCATCACTCAGAGATCTTTTTCACATTATTAACAGTTTCTTAGTATCACCTCTAAGTGTTGCCATTGGTTCAAAAGCACTAGAAACATACGTACGCCAGCTCTGGAGTTGGCGTGGATCATCACACATTTCCACAGTCATTTCACTCTTTGTACATCTGAACACGAGTGTGGAAAATGGCGTATGCCACGTTTTTGGGCGTACGCAACCCTTGTACATGAAGCCCAGGTAATGCGAGACAAAGTGACTAAAACATTGTTGTTGAATTTAAACTGATCAGCACAGGAAGTGACTCATATACTGACTCTGTCTTCTGTTAGGAGTTAAATATTCAATGTTAACAGAGTTTATCAAAGGAAGTGGCTTGGTCATAGATCAACATAAAGCTGTTTCGACTGCTGCAGCTGCATAGAATTTTAAGTCTTTGTTGTGGACTCTTGTGTTATTTTGAAGCTTTCCATATAATCGAACATTCTTAAGTTTATTTTTCCTTTGAATGAATGAAAAGGCTCTTTAAAGTGCTTACTCTGCAAACAAGGTTTATAGTTTTTGTTTATATAGTCATTTCCAGATGACCTAAAAGCTATTGGACGTGGCATAAACAAATGTATTCTGATTTTATTTAAGCTTGGTGAGTCACATTTTATCATTAATTTTGGTTGCACTCGGCATGTCTTTTATAAAATTATATGTAGCAGGGTGCCTATAAATAAAGGACAAATCACAAGCAGAGTCACAGACTGAGTGTGTATTGGGTGATTTATTTCATATTTTCTTTCTTGACTTACCCCTTTTTACCTACATATTGTAAATCTGAATTATAGTATGTAATGAGAGACCTTGGAAAGCTAATTGCTCTTTTCAATTACACCAAATATGCATGCTAATTGGTTCTTTCCTAACCAGTTAACCAAACCCTCTGGTCTGGTTGTGTGATTGTGGACGGGGAAAAACACTGTCAGCATTCTTTCAGAGGTTCAGCCTCATGAGTTTTATTTAAGCACAGAAAGGAAGATCTACATGGAAGAATCAGTCTTACAAACCAACACTTTTTCTGCACTAGATGCATCTGTACAAACAAACAGTCAATATGTTGGTATTCTAAACACTTCTTGAGTTAAATTTTTTGTGACAGTTCTCATAATTTAGAACATTCATTATTTATAATTAAAAGTAAATTAACCAAAGAGGTTGTTTGGCTTTTTAGGCTGATTGTAGGATTTACTTCTTTATAAAATCAGCTCATTTTCATTTGCTTGATGAGATGTTTTTGAAAATGCATACAAAACATAATACCCTGTTCAAATGAGTCACAATTGGACAGCATAAAAAAAAAAAAAATCAAGTGTTTAATTTGCTTTCAGATGTTTCACAAAACCACAATATATTTCATGATCAAAACAATAATCCAAGCCTCTATTAAAACCTGTGCTCCCATAATATTGGAATAAATACAGTTCATAAGAAAACCATTGTTTGAGTAAAGTGCAAAGTTGCAGTTTATGAGCTTTGATTGAGGATATTCTAATATTTTTGTTCCAGACACTCAATCAGTTTGTCACGACTTTGGCTAGTACTGTCATGAATGGATTATTGATTATAAGGCCTTTGGAAGACATAGCTGCTCATTCAGATCATTAGATCACTGCTGCAGTAACAAAACAACTTGTACTGATAGAATACAAAATAGATTGATTATATACAAAATTATTAACATGTAAAAGGCCAGATTCAAGCACAGAATGAAGGTAAATACGTCTAAAACCTTGACATATTTCCTCTATTCAGTCAAATTTCACAAATACCGAGATGCAGACAACTCCGACAATGCAAGATGTCCTTAATCTCATCACATACAACACCAGCGATTTCTGTAAAAGAGGAAAGCACACCCACATTCCGATGCACGTGCACGCCATCCAGACACCCCCCCCCCCCCCTTGTAGATGAATCATCCGGGATCTGATGTGGTTAACAACTACCAGCATTTCCTTGTTTGCTTGGATTCCGCCCTTGCAGACACATGGGACCCAATAGGTTAAGAAGCTGCGATTAGCTGAGTCATCACAATGTACCCTTTCTTCCCACGATTTTTCCTCTGTTTGCGAACTCAGAGAAAAGACAGCATCTTTCTTTAGTTAAAACACATTTCCAAATCTCACAGGGATCTCATTTTTAGCAACTAAGGTGCAGCATTAGTTGATTACTGTTCATTTGTTGCTACTATAACAGCAGTTCCATGTAGCCTCATAATCGAGTCCATTCTAAGGTCTAATATCGAAGACGTGATGAACTACCCATACCTCTACCAATAAGTATGGTTCCATCTACATCAGGGGTGTCAAACTCATTTAGTTCAGGGGCCACATTCAGCTAGCCTGGTTATCACGACATTTCCAATTCCATGCTGGCATTGGGTTTGGCCAAGCATAATGAAAAAGCTGGTTCTCTAAAAAAAAAAAAAAAAAAGGGCGTGTTTCAAATTTGAAGTATCCTT
>JAPSES010000098.1:9650337-9671247 GCA_029822895.1 Maxillicosta whitleyi | reverse complement strand
TGAAACTGACCACAGTGAACATGTGACACATAAACAGTACCACAGTGCTTCAGTTTCAGCTTCACAGTTTGTCTTTTGTGGATTGGGATTGTCTCTCTCAACTCACCATATATTTTTTATTGGTAAGTTTTTATTTCTATCAATTACTGGAAATTTCAGGTGACCCCACGTGGGGTCCCGACCCAAAGGTTGAAAACCACTGTCTTACAGGGTTATTCGGTGACCAGCTTTAGCCTCTAATCCTAATTCTGAGTCTACGATTAAACCTAAACCTATGTCTTGACCTACACCTTCAAACTTGCAAGGTGAGGATCCACTAATGGTCCAAATGTTTCCACGTAAAAACACATCTTTATATATATGTTCTTTAACCCATAAAGACCCAAAGATACACAAATGACCAAAAGCATTTACTGATGTAATATGTTTAATTACCTTAGAGCCATTAATTCTATCAATCCATATAAATTATGATAATTTCTTTCAGCTTTTTCCCTTTCAGGGTCGCCACAGCAAATCACCTTCATATGTTTATTTGGCAGAGGTTTTTACATGGGATGCCCTTCCTGACACAACCGGGCTTGGGACCAGCACAATGAGGCTTGTGCCCCCTTGTGGCTATTGGGTACAGCGTAAAAAACCTTTCCCAAGGGATCACCTGGGTCTCAAACCAGCTACCTTCTGCACCAAAGACAGTGGCGTTAACCACTGAGCTACCCGTGTAAATAATAGGTGTAAAATACAGCTTATCTTCTTTTCATAGTCATCAGATATGACATATTTGGATGTTCAGAGGCTCTGTAGTGAACGTCAAAACACTGTCACCTTCTACAACAATGATTCATCAGTAAAACCCACAAAGTTTAATAAATGACAGTGGATGAAGATGCTTAGTTTATATGCAGTTAATGATAGATTTGACTGAAGAAGTCCATTTTTCATCAGTTCTATCTATTTTTGGTAAAATAATCCTCAAATATAATCTTAGTATGATGATTAAAGTACATAATCAGTAAATTGAATCTAAAAAAATACCAGATTTTCACCGATAAAATGCAAAACATAGAGAAAGATATTATGATAAATCATTTAAAAAACGTTAAAAAGAGAAATATTTAATTGAGAACTGTCACAAAAGTAGCACTGGGTCTTTATGGGTTAAACTGCATATTTTATAGCCAGACTATAGGGAAGAGCTCCAAAGAAAGCATTTTCCTGAAGTGATATTAAAATGACCTGACTCTAGGGCCAAGCCAAATGATAACATCAAACATAATAAGCACCAACTGCAGCATGAATAACTGTTTTCATCACATTCATGCTAATGATGATGATAATTGCTACAGTTTCATTTCTGATAGGCTTGGTCTCAGTATTGTGCAAGTGTGTATTATCACTGACTCCTTGAACTCTTACCAGATCTTGTTTGTTTTGTTTTGTTGCTGTAGTGTTTTTAGAGACTCATCCACTTATTTTGTAACACATTTATGCTGAAACAACCATGTGCTATTTTATTTTTTAGTCATATTCAGACCTTTTCTCTCTTTTTACTCTGACTACTAGTTGTCTGCTTCTTCAGCTTAGTTGTGTGGGCTGGTGTGTGTATAAAGTTGGTATGTGAGTTTGGGAGCAATGTACCAGATGTTATTTTGCAGGAGAGAAGAGACGAGTCTCGTGTGGCTTATTGAAAAAAAAAAAAAAATACAAGATTGATTTGGTTAAAAAAAAACAAAAACAGTATATATAAAAAAAACAGCCTTGCATGCTACACTCAAATGCAGTTCTATTAAAACATGTACTAACTTCTCAAATATCCATCATTGTTGTCTATTTTATTAAAGAAAATGATGGTAAAATACTTTTACAAATGCAAGCAAACTGAAAGGATCCCCTGAGTTCAGCAGCACAAGACAGTATGTATGAAATGCAATAGAAAAATAAAGAAAGACTAAAAAACATAAACAAGTTTATTAAAGTGACAAAAATAGCAATAATAAAGTAGCAGCGAAACTTCAAATCTAGAAACTATAGAGGCAAATTATTTAGTTGGACTAAACTTAACCAAAATTTATGTGCAGCCACTTTATACACAGATGTTTTTTTTTTGTTTTTTGTTTTTTTTAACAAACAAACATGCAGATATTACAAGAGACTGCGTATTTATTTAATGATTTTTAACCAAAAAACAAGCATTTGCCATTTACTGTCTGTTAATGACTGGTTTCTCCACTGAAACAAACCAGTCTGTTTCCTGGAGCCAGTCCTGATCCAGCTGGCCAAACTATTTATACTACCAGGCATAAACACTTAAGATTAGGAGCAAATCTGATGTATTGCTACAGCCATCCTCGTCATTTGGCATCTGATATCACATAGATTTTTTTATTTATTTATTTTTTTTAAAAAGTTGAATTATTTTTCTGTTGCCTAATAATCAGGAGGATCGAGTTTCAGTTATGGCTGTTATTTGTAATCTCTCAAAGCAACACTGTCAACATGTCTCACACAGAAAACAAGAGGCTCACCCAAGTTTTCCTGTAACACAAGGACACAGACAGCACAAATATACAGACTCACACATGCATGCCCACACACACACTCACACAGTTGTTTCTCACAGTCTCTTCTGGCTGTTGTTTGATTTACTTCCTGACCTTCGACCTCAGTTGGGCTGAACTGGATGGACTGTTGGCCCTGCTGTTCCACCAACTGGTTCATGTCCAGTCAAATCCTGGACCTGTGTGTGTGTGTGTGTGTGTTTGTGTGTGTGCGTGGGTGTGTGTTTGTATGTGTGTGTGTTTGTGTGTGTCTGTGTGTGTGCGTGTGTGTGTGTTTGTATGTGTGTGTGTGTTTGTGTGTGTGTGCGTGGGTGTGTGTTTGTGTGTGTGTGTGTCTGCGTGGGTGTGTGTTTGTATGTGTGTGTGTGTGTGTGCGTGTGTGTGTGTGTGTGTGCGTGGGTGTGTGTTTGTCTGTGTGTGTGTGTGCGTGGGTGTGTGTTTGTGTGTCTACGTCTTGATACAAATCTTCACACTGATAACCTCGTGGTACAGATATTCATATTTCCTGTTTAACTCAACCAAGAGGGAGATTTAGGCTCTTTCTTCTCTTTCTTGTAATTGATATGAGTTTATCTTGTTAACATAATTCCTATATTGTTATCAAGTTATCAACTGACCTTTTGAAGATCTTGTGTTGTGAAACCTGAATCAATTTTATTGCAACAGGAACACAGCAAGTGCAGCCTTGTTTTTAAAATGAGAAACTGTTATTACCCAATGAGAAAGCAGGCTGTTTTACTCATTAATATATTAAACATCTAAGCATATAAAGCAGCTGTATGGTTGTAAAGGACAGGTTTAGTATCAGAACTATACAGTGCTGATATAATATCCAATGCAAAAATTCTACCAGCTGACCTTAACCTCCTCTAAAGCCTGGATAAGTATCAGTGTCTGCAGCACTGAACAGTGATAGATATAATAACCTATTGGACTGTTGGAATAAGTAAATCTGCAGTAAATAAACCTGTCAGCACTTCTTTGAACAGATAAA
The DNA here is from genome assembly GCA_029822895.1 of Maxillicosta whitleyi. Lineage (NCBI taxonomy): Eukaryota > Metazoa > Chordata > Actinopteri > Perciformes > Neosebastidae > Maxillicosta > Maxillicosta whitleyi. Next base: position 9,667,695 of record JAPSES010000098.1, on the reverse strand, counting down.
TCACAATGGAATCTTTCTTTTTTTCATATTTCTTTGATGGTTCTTCTTAAAGTAATAGCTGCAGTCTTTTTCTTAACACAAGTCTCCCCTTTGATGGCCGTCCATGGCTCTGAGTTTTCAAACAGATGTGGATTTCCCACTGTTTTCTTTGTCACATGCCAAGGCCACAGTTTTAACTTAATAAAGACACTCTTGAAGTTCTGCTGTTTATTTGTCTAATTGCTGTGGGATTTCAGAGGATGACACTCACTAGAACAGGAACAAGGGTTTCATTTTTACTTCCATGAGCTGAGTTTGAGAGAAAATGCTGCTATGGGTCAACTGTTTCAAGTATATCTACTTCTCTAAAATGTGTTTTATGGCATTGACGTTACAAACCTTTTTTTGCTTGATGTTACCTCTCAGTCTGACCCTCGCCAAAAACTGCATGACACACTTTCTCAGCTCAACCCACCTGTCGAGACTACATTAAATCATATACCTGAGTAATACACTTTCTAAGCTCATCGTGTTATTGGGTTAGGTCTTTTCCTTGTTGTGCAACACACTCAATACCACAAATCCCTCGTTCTCAGTTCCCTTTAAGCTGTTGATAAGGAAGTGGACTGAATTTTTTCTTGCCCTTTACAGTGAGAGTGACCTAAAAGACGCTGGGACATGGAGGTGGTATGTATTACAGTACAATAGCTAGTAAATCTCTCAGCAGTAACCATACCAGAGCACTGAGCACATGCTTATGGAGAAAGGCTAATCAGCTTTCTGCAGATGGGCTAATGTCCTTACAGTGGCTGAGAGGGGGGCCTATATTTAGTGTCCACTCTCTCCCTCTTAACAGGGGATAACACTGGCCCTGTTCTCTTCTCCATAGCTCATCTCTCTTTCCTTAAAATGGTCTAGAAGTCCATGTGGGATGTGATACAGGGAAATGAATTAAAGTGGGAAAAAACATTAAAGAAACTGTGCATTTAAGAGACACTTGTGAAACAGATGCAAGAATCACACTCTGTAAAAAGCACAGTGTTGGTCAGAGGAATCAGGTCAAAGGTAAAGAGACATAAGAGACATGAGGAAATAAAGAAGGTGACAAGATATCTGAAAAGAGACAGTTGAATTTTAGTATAAAATACAAAATAAGTTGGGTATTTTTCTCAGTGTCAGCAGGCAAAGTGACATCTGGAGGCTGGGGCCTCTGGGCATTAGACCGATGCAGACCTGCAGCCAATCTACCAGTTAGCATGTGTCCAAGGAGACCAAGGCTCTGCTGGTAGTAAGGTCTGATCCCATACTTGATGAACCTGCGAACTAATGGGGTCTGGCAATCGACACCATGATAGCTACAGGTGCCAATTGACGTTTGTTGGTGACGTCTCTTCGAGGGGAAATCCGCCGCATTCAGCTGTCACTTTCTGGCAGCATTGGCCGTGCCCACAGGACATTAACCCGCTCAAGTATTTCTGCTTAAGCCTGGGTACCAAATTGAAAAGGCAAAGCTTTTTACCTTATTAAACCTCAACTAATCTGAGGTGTTAGGGTTTTCCTGGCCATTGTGATACTTGGGCATAAAACTTACGTGCCCGAAAAACAAGCATTGTTTTTTTTTTTTCCTGGAAAAATGCACTTTGTAAATGAAAGAGTCAACTATTATTAGTCAAATTTGATATGTTCACTCATCAAAGATGAGTCGCATGTTTGGGCTAATTTTTTGAATGTAGACCCAAACTTAATTAAACGTTTTCTATCAAATAATAACCATAAATACCATTATATCTATTAAGTAAAATGCCTAAAAACCATCATGTGTGAAGTTTATATTGCTGTTAGTGTGTGGTGATGTGACAAAAAGGATGTAAAGAACTCTGTCTGATGGACTTTTTTTCACTTTTAATTATCAAGTTGATGAACTTGAACACAATTATCAGATCATAATTTCTGAGTCCAAACAGAATGGCAGTTAAAAGCCTGATGAAACAATCTCTTTAGAGCAACAAGTCCATATGAAACAGTTCAGAGCACACATAAAATCAACACAAGTTATGCATCTTGACATAGTCAATGTGTCCACTGGCACTGCTCTTCATCAGCCAGAGTAATACACAATGTCGCACACACCACAAAAATACTCTTAGACTCAACAACACAGCTTTGAATCTGCCCACTAGATCAGCCAAACACAAACTGTACAAAAATAGAGATCAATACAAAAATAGGAGATCTGACATGTTTGACAGATGGGCTGAGGCTCTTGCACTTGCAAAACTGAAATGTACAATTGTTACAGTCACGGTGACAAAAATCCTCACAGCCTACTTGTTTTTATTGCTGTTCAAATATCCGTCTGATTTTCTTTACATATTTTACATTTATATTTATTTCCTCTTTGGTAATTTTTCCATGGTAAGTAGAGACAGCTGTTCACTGTGCATGTCCACATATCTTTCCAGACAGAGAACATAAACCGCTGTATGCAGAGACCAATATCCACTGGATTTATATAATCTGTGAAGCTTTTCTGGCTTTTCAAAGTATTCTCTGTTGGGTCTCTGAAAGCTGCTCTGCTGCAACATCCCTGCATACACAATCCACCCTTTACCCTTCTTACAAACATTACAGTTGGTTACTTAGATGACTTGATGGTGTGCAGATATTTGCAGTAACAACATAGATACGGATCTGATTCACTCTCCTGAATGTCTTTCTTTTTATAGTAGATTTTAAAGGGATATACATTTTGCATACATTCGTACATAGTAATTGAAAATGCTTTTTTAAATATATGTAAAGATGGACACTCGCTTACAGTCTAAATTTGATTTAAAAGACGATTAAATTAAAATGTTTATAAAAGTTTCCAGTGTGATTCAAGAGAATTTTCTTTCCCAAAATGCAATCCAAAAACATGTATATCTCATAATGTCTACATTTGACCGTCTACAAGAACACTTAAGCATAAAGCCTAAAATGCATTTTAACATATAAGACCGTTTGTGATTAATTTGCATTTCATCCTGCATATATGACTAGATTATTTGTTTTTCTATAGCTTTTTGGTGCTTTGCACAAATCTAATAAGCTGCAATATAAGAGTTTTGCTCTAAATTTGCTCGTGTACTTTTCTCTAGCTGCCAAACCTCCCTCTGTCTCTTCTGTGTATTTCTCTCACAATTACCATGTCTTTTATTGTTTTAATTGTAACACCCCTCCCCCTTTTTCTTTCTACAGATGATGAGATTATGTTGTTACTTCCTCTTTGGTAATCAGGATGTGCATTTTGTCCAACAGCAGTGCAGATAAGAGCAGAGTCTTCAACTAAACATTGTAAAAAAAAATCAGCTGGTCCAAAACCTCCCTCAGTGTAAGAGACCTCACTCAGCATGGCTAAGCCCTCTTTTGATAATACATTCATTATCACTTTAAAATAGTACTGTCGTTTATTGGTTCACTACAATTAAGAATCACAAAGGTATCTCTTCCCTTTAGGCTTTAGGCACTTAAAAAAATTATTCCTGTACAGAAATAAAGCATGCATTGTTTTGTTGATTCTTGTTTCTCAGATAAACTGAAGTTTCAAAGCAGATCTTTAGATGTGTAAACAATATCCAGTTCCTCATTTTTGCATTGTCTGTAAAAAAAAGAAAAAAAAGAAAAGAAAAGTGGAGTCTTACACAACAGAGGGTGTATGCAGGTTAGAAGGTCATTGTTATTTGACCAGGAATTAATCAAATACCACTTGAATGCTAGGGATTGTGCTCCTTCTTTTGTAGGTATCTGGTGTCTGTGTTTTGGTTTGTAATTTGATGATGTGGATCTCATAAGTGTCCATCAAACATAAGGGTCCCGTGCTGTCTAGTAATGAGCCATAACACCCACAGGAAATAAGATTTTCATGCTCTTGGTGATGCTGAAGCTGAGCTAAAACTGTCATTTGCTCATTGTAATCAATTTTAGTGCTGATGAAAGAACACTAAACTTGATGTGTCAGGATGTCTCGCTGGCATCACTCCCTTTGTGCTCCTGCTGCGGCACCCTACCCTAAGGAAAAGCCTTTCTCTGGCCCCCTTCCATGATCCAGGTTCATTGTCCTCATTTGCTTTCTTTATTTTCTTCTTTTATCTGTGCCCTTTGTCTTGTCTTTCCTTCTCCTGTTTCCCTGAATCTTAGGAATCACGTGCCATCCCTTTAAGGGTTTCTGAATTAAACCCAGTACATAAAAAAAGTGCATGGTGACAGAAAGTTTAGTTACATGGCAACCAGGTGGCATACATGGGATGTTGCGGAGGAATGTACTGGTGAGGGGGTGAGGGTGGACAGGAGTACACAGGCTGGACCTGTGCTACATAATAGTTGCTGAAGTTGCCATCGGATACATAAGGAGCCGGCTGGTAGAAACAGGTGACGTTGGCAGCGTTGGGGATGGCGTTTTGTTCAGCCAGGACCCTCAGTGCAAGTGAAGAGATGAGGCTGAGTGTCTGCCGCCTCTCATGGCCCATCAGGCACACCGTGCTCTCCTGCACCACATTGTACAGTGTGGCCAGATAGTCATACTTCCTGTCCTCCAAGTCCACAAAGTGATTCTGGAGATATGACTCCAGCTTTCTCCTCTGTTCACTCACATCAGGAAAGTCTATGAAGAAACGCGAGCACATGTAGCGCTGCAGCAGTTTCATCTCTGCATCAGAAGCAGCACGAAAACCCCGAACCAGAAGGTGGCAGTACTTCAGCAAACCACCACCTCGAATCTCTTCAGGGCTCCTTGTGCAAATGAGGCGCTTGCGCAGATGATCGAGGGCCGTAGGAAAGTCACCATACACGCTCTCCCCAAGAATTGTGGGGTGGAAAGTTGCAGCCATCGGGTGTTCTGAACACTCATAGAAGAGCAGAAGTGAGTCCAAGCGGATCTGGAAAGAGTCCACGCTGAACTCAAACTGCCGCCGAAGGGAGTCCACAAACTTGAGTTCCACATTCTTACCACGATTGTTGGAGAGTGAGATGAGACTCCATCGGTCTGAGTCATTGCACACCTTCACCATCTTTTGCACATACGCCTCCTACAACCAACACAAAGGGAAATCACACGTCATTACAGACTGACTGACAATGATGATTCATATAAATTGTCAAGTTCAAGGTAATACGAAATAAAGACATCGGAACTTTCCTACCACAACTGTGGTAGGAGAGTTCCTAAGTGCCAACTAGCTTTTAGTAAAAAAATATGTGGAGTTACAAAGAGAACAACAGCATTATGAAATCAAATTCAGGCTAAATTGGATCAGAATCATTTTGATTCTTCTGCAGCAAGTCATGTTTTTAATACAAAGAATGTCACATATTTTTCCATCTAAGACCAAACACCTCCTTTACTCTTGTCATCTTTTATCTTCCTTCACAGCTGAAAGCCTTGGGTCAAAAAATGTCTTTGAAATTCATTTGGTCTGAGAACATTACTTAACTTGCTTATAATTTAGATGTGTTTGTCTATGCTTCAAACAACCTTCTCCATATGCCTTTCATGATTAGTTCCTAAATAAATATAATTAAAAATAAAAAGCAGTCATAGTTTGAGCAGGTTGCAGAAAACCAAAGGCGAGAGGCATAAGATAAAATCTTCATTTGGTTTGTTAAAGGGATGTTTTGCAGATCACATCTGCTACCTGACCATTAGTAGCCTGGGTAGTCCTCTGTATCCAGGTAACTGAGGCCGACTGATTAATGTGGATCCGACTCCAATTGGATTAGACAGAATCCTCTTTGAATTGGAAACCAACCTTTTTACTATTTGAAGGCTTAAATCTCTGTAACTGATTGAGCAAATTCAGAGCAGAGGGCTTTTAAAATGCTTTTAAGTTTATCAAAGTGCATCTGGTCTGAGGACATTTCAAATAAAATAGGTACTGCAGGATGTAAGTGCAAGTCATTGGAGACAGAGGAGGACCAAGTCATGTACAACGCCTTCTTTCTTTTAATACTTTGAGTTACAATAAATGCAAATTCAGTTTTGCATTTCAAGTAATCTGCATACATGTTGTAACTCATTATACTACCTTTAAGGTCACTGGTGTGATCTTTTCCTTATTCACTCCCTCGGGCATGAAGTCTAGAAGAGAGTCCAGGACTATATCTTTTACTATCTGAAACTCCATCTCTCCTTTCAGGTCTGCGCAGAATATTAAGTCCAGATCTTTCCATCCCAGGCCGCTGTCCTCGTGCAGGACGTGGCTGGCCGCAGACCCGTTCAGGCGCACCTCCCGGACATGTATCCGCTTCTCCTCCATGCGGCACCGAACCACCTTGACTATATCCCGTGGCTTCACCTCTAGAGTGGGAAAGCTCCATCGCCCGTGGATGGGAATGGAGCCGGTGAGGATGGAGTCTAACCGCTGCACTTGCTCCCAGTTGAGAACGCTGAGGTTGATACTGTCTCCGTCAGAGCAGCTGTCGGCCGCAGAACACTCAACGTTCTCACCCATCTTCACAAGAGGTAGACTGTAGGATGTAAACGCGAAAGCTTTCCACGAACTCCTTTTGGAGTTGTGGCATTAGCTAGCTGCAACTTTGTGTAGAAATGACCGTTCAGAGCTGGTCATAACAAGATGCGCTACAACAAAGCGTCCTTACGCATGACGGAAAGAACAAGTTGGGCGGTGTTATACTTGTCCTACTTCTTACATAAAGTCTGCAGTCCAGACAAATTCAATTCATGAGCTTTCCAGTCGTACGGCTTAGTCACTGTCCAGCATCTGTTGCCCCCGCTGTGCGCTCTGCTCCGTCTCCCTCCAGACACTCTATATCAGCTGTTAGAGTCGAAATAATGGTCCTTCACACTGTCTGGTTTTCGTTTCGTCCCGAAGCTTCACTGACGCATCCATTACATCCGAAAAAACATTTCAGCCACCGCTAAAGTTTTACTTCTGTCCTCTTGGTTCACTTTTGCGCACAACTGTTCGCGCGTCCTTGCTGCGTAAAACCAACGTTGCGCATCGTTTTAGAGCTGTTACAGATTTCTACTGCACACCTACTTTCAGAAAGCGGTGTAAAGATGGATATTCTTCACATCTTGGCCGTAAAACTCCGTGATGCGACATAGGTCCAACTCCACAGCTGCTGGAGAAGTTCTGACTGAGCAACGGTGCTTCCCGTCTGAGAAAGGACTGGGCGGGTCGATTTGATTGACAGCTCACACCTACTATAAGCTACCGCTTCTTCCCAAGTTGCGTTGAGTATCTGTGAGGCTGGAGACTGAGGCGTGTCTAGATAGGCGTTACGAGGGCAGAGAATGATATAGATTGGACGTTGACCCAAAATAAAATAATAAAAAAACCAAAAAACACTTCTCTGGACCCCCTTTATCTCTCAGACGCCCACATGTATACACTATTCTGTTGGATCATTAAAATGTGTATAACCTGCACTCAGATCACCACTCTGACTTTGACCTATTATTTTAATTCATGTTTGCTGCCTAATTAAATAACAAATTACTTCCCGAAGACGTGTTGATACTATAACTTCCCAAAAGAGGGTGGTTCATGCTTTAACATCGGAAAATAAAAAAGCTGATTTGACTGTAGCTGATCTGACAGTTTTCACTCGAGTTCATAACTTTAGTTTATACAGAACTGATTACATTCAGATTTTCCTTTAATAAAATGTCACAAATTAAGACATTTCACTCCTGTACTCACACCATATTCAGACAGACAGATACAGACAGATAGACAGATGTGTGCATGTGCTTTATCTAAGCTTAAACAATTCTGATAATTATTTCATCTTTATCTCACTTTAACCCATAAGAACCTAGTCTAACTTTTGTGGCAGTTCCCAAATTAATTTTTCTCTCTATTTAAACTTTCTTAAGTGATTTATCACCATATATTATAATATTATCCTCAGAATTTTGCATTTTTTCCAGTGAAAAAGATCTATTTTCCTGTGTTTAATTCACCGATTGTCTCGATGTTCATAAAAACTTAGAGTGAATTTAAAGGTTAGTATATAAAATAGAAAAAAAATGAAGAAAAAAATTGACTTTTTTCAGTAACATATATCATTAACTGAACATAAACCAAGTGTGTCCATTCACTGTCATTGATCCACTTCCATGGGTTTTACTGGTGAATCAATGTTGTAGAAGATGACAGCGTTTCCATGTTCACTACAAAGCTTCTGAATGTCCAAATGGGTCATATCTGATGACTATAAAAATATAATAAACTGTATTTTGCCCCAGTTATTTACATGTATTGATAGGATTAGTGGATTAACAGTTTAGATCAGTAGATTCCTTTCGTCGACAGTGGATGTTTGGGTCTTTATGGGTTAAAATATCTACATTTGTTGAACATTTGCGGTGTTTAAAAAGCTATATGTAAGGCATAGACCCAACTGTCCCATCCGGTTAGTTGTCATGGAGAATCTATCAGGGCAGAGCTTGGAGGGTGTACCTGCGTCACTACAGACGAGTCCGTAATACAGCTTACTGCAGATTACCCTTTATGTGCAGTGACACACACACACACACATGGACATACACACAGACACAGCTATGCACAGAGACACGTAGATGCACATTTCAGCAGATAATATGCTTTTTGTGTGATTTATACCTGTATTGAAACCTTTTTGTTATTTTTTTAATCTAAGAAAAGTGCTTTATTACTTTCATTTATTGCCATTTTGTTCTAGATGAATGCCCTGTTACTGCTCACATCTTGAAATAGTGACATTTATTAAACAAAATTAAGCATTGGTAACTTGTCAATCAAAATGCAGAGGCTCACACTTTTATTTTTATATTCAGAACTGATTTAGTTGGTTTGGGTTATATGAATGCCATATATGCATATTTGTCTGTACAGTACCTAATAGCACTTCTTCTATCACAAGTCACAAATATATGCAGTGGAAATTATGCTGTGCAGTTGTTCAATGCCATATTTAGACCCTGTCCTTGAGTTGGCCTGTGAAAGTACAACTTGAGCTATTAAGGTCAAGTTTATTGCAGCTACATTTGATGTTATCACATCTCGTTATTTAGTATAAAAAAAAAAAAGTGTTACTTCAGACCACATTTCTGTTCTTTTTTTTTTTTTCCCCCAACAATGCTAGCAAGAAAGTAGTTATGGCAAGTTATGCCTGTTATAATATGGTAATCACAATGAAAAATGATAATAGTAAATTTCACTGCAATATGAAACTTGTTACTTGCCCAAACAACACTTTTATTACACTTACTATTTCTGCTACAGGTTATGACAAGACACACACACACTCCTCACTTGTCCCATTCACCAAGATTCAGTCAGTGTCAGGCTTACTGCTTGGGATGCTTACCCCGAAGCATCTACTTACCTGACCCCTGACATGCCAAGTGGATGACACCAGCTTGGTTTCCAATGTCTGACGACATCAGAGGATTGACAAGGGGATTTCAGACAGACCCCATGTCAGCCTGCCAAACCAATTGCCACATATGGAAACAAATTTGTGAGTGCGTACGTGTGGGCACTTCCTGGCCTTAGCGTACCGGATGTAAATGCGAACATTAATGTGGGTGATTAAACATTTGTGTCGTTGTGACCTCTTATAACATTTGGGCATCTGTGTCTTTTGAGCATGCTTGTATATGTGAGTGTGTAAAATTATTCCTTATCAGTGTGCAGACCACTGCTGTTAATACTCAAAGCTGTGAACGGAACTAGCAAATGAAACTAACACATGAAAGAGAAGTGAGAATTACACATTAGTCTTCACCCTGTTTGTGATCTCACCAGTATTCACATTATAAACCCCTGTTGATTATCAACCCCTTATTCCCTCCCTTCATCCAATTTCACTCTTCTCCTTTTTTTTGCTCATCCTATGTGCTCAACCCCTCTTTTTTTTAACATTCCTACCCGTGAAAGTTCATTAAGAGATTACAGTGAGCCCGTTAGCGAACGTGCATCACCTCTCTTCCTCTGTTCCTTCGTCTCTTCTCTTCTAACGTGCCTTCTGTTTTTATTCTTGTGTCTGGACTCCTTTTTAGTAGGAAGAAAAAAGATCTGGCTTTGATTTCCATTGTCCTTACATGTACTCTTCACTCTGGCCATACAAAAAATGTGAAGTTTGTAGACATCTTTATCTATTATGGTACAAGCATCCAACTATTTCGCTTTATGCATAAGCAAAAATGTTTTGTATTGCATTGATTTTTAATATAGTCTACTATTATGTGTCTGCACAGTTGAAACAACACTCCAATAGCCATTAAATTATGTAATATTTATGCCAGGACTCCTACAGTGCTTTATACATTAGTGCATTGATAGTGAACTCCTATTAACAGCTCTTACTAACCATTATATCTTTATAACACTATAATTGAGAACCCACAACATAACCTCTCAGACTGACAATCCAACTGTGGCAAAGCCAAGGTTCTTCTGCTAGTATTATAGCCCATGTTGTCATGTTATGCCCAGTCTTGTCTTGACTTTGTTGTCTAACTATATGTGTAAGGTGGTTCTCATATATTGGGTAGTGTTTGCAATGCAATGTTATTTTTGTAAGAAACTGAGGGGACAGGCCATGAGGTGATAAATGATTATTTTCAAGTCATATTTTAGCTTTAGATAAACAACGATGAAACAGGCAGGTCACGTAAAAGACAATAAATGAATGGATTTGATCTTGAGTTACATCTGTGTTTGCTGAAGTCGTCGTAAAAGCTGCTCATTCACAGCAAGGTTGATTTCTCGGAAACATTACTAGCAAAATAGGTTGCTTTGCTTGTCACTTTAAGAGTGCTCATTATGACATTGAGTACACAGTTGCAAATGAAATATTACTGTGTAAAGTTTGCTTTGTCAAACGTTGTGCATATATTTGAAATTTCATCTGCTTGGGGTGTCATCCGAAAGACATAAAATGGAAAATTAAATACTTTGGACATATCTTACCACATCAGCCATATTTTCACAGAATTATCTGACAGTCTTAGTAGCTGTATAGTTCATGCTGTATATTTTATATGTTTTGTTTTTTTTGTTGGTGTTAGCTCCCAGCACTTATGTCAACATACTGGTGCTGCTGGTCACCAGTATGTACAAACCCTTCTATTTTGGCACCTCCAAGTCAGGCCTCCTCCCTACTACTTGAAATTACATTAGCCACACCCAAGGTATCTTACTCATGATTGCAATATGACTTTGGCTGATATCAACTTCCTGTCATCCATTACAAGATAAAAACTCTCTCAAAAAGTACTTTAACCATCCTTTTCTCACACTGCATCTTAGCGTCATCCACCCACATCTCCCTCTGGTAATGGCAGCAGGAGATGTTTCAGAGTTGCTATTTGGCTCACATTTTCTCCTAAAATGTTCTGGATTATATTGTCACAGAGCTACAGTTAAATAGGTCAGAAGCCACATAAAAATTGAAAAATAGTCCATGGAGGTTGCATGAATAATTGCACTCAAACAGGTCTAAGTTGACTGTTATATTTGTGCACAATTAATCAACCAACTGCAAGTAGTTGCTGACCTTCTCGTTTATGTAGAACTGTTATATTGTGATCTAAATTATGCATTTATTAAAAATATTATTCAGTTATACCTTGAGCGTTGATAGTAAATGTTCTGCTTAATGTGGCTGCAGCGATATGCATCCAAAGATGAACCTCCACAGTAGTTTCAATCAGTTTTAACCCTGACCTCACTAAGACATCTTTGATGACCCCACTCAACCTTGATGAGGGTGCTCAGTAGTGTAAGCCTTCAGTAAACTCTTCCACAGCCACTAATGAGATTCTCTGACGTGCTGTAAGCCATACTGCTGCACACCTACAGACACTCTGTGTGAGTGTTTTACTAACACATTTATCATTAAAATTATTATAATGAAATGGGAACAGGACTGTGAAAGTGGCAGCAAACACTATTTTCTATGGCATGGGTTGTTTACCCCCCCCCAACACACACACACACAGACACACACGCACACACACACACACACACACACACACAAAGAAACAAACTATTACTGTACAAGAAAAATGTTTCATTCTTGTGCTTCATTCAATAATCTATATCTCATATTTCCTTATATATCATGGGTATAAACATATTTTAGAAACCAAAGATAAATTTTATTCCTAAACTTCCACATGTTAATTTCAATTTTCATAGTGGAAATGTATTGGAATTCATCCAAACTTTTTCTCAAAAAGAGGAGAAAACAAACATTTGCACTGAAAAAATGTGGCTATAGTACTGTAGTAAATGCCTTTTTCCCCTTTGTAAGTGCTAATCATCTTAGGAGTCTGTGATTTAACCTTTGACCTTTTGTAGAGGGGCAGACGTCTTGGTTAGTAACAAGTAGACTCAAACACCAACCAGTAACTAGTTCAACTGCTAAATATACAAGTTAAATAGTACTTTGATTTTTAAGACATAACAATTAGGTCAATAGCTGTATGACCTCGGTACATCTATAAATGCAATATTGTGAACATTTATATTTGTAATATACCGCATGAGATAATTGATTGTAAATGACAATGCAGCCAGAAAAAAAAAAAACCTCACAAATATACCCCGACAAACTATTGTCAAAATGCATTTTCAAGTCAGGAATTGAAATAAACAGTAATATTTTTAGAATGAAATTGTCAGTAAATCAACAAACAGTGGATAGTATTTGTACTAAAATCCCTCATAAAATAAACTTAGTCATTCAATGCAGCCCCAGAGATTTACACAATAATGCTGCCATCCATATTGATATTTTTGTAAATTTTATGATGTTGCTCCGCTTTCGTGACCTGCCAGCACTGAGGGCCCTGCCTGCTGCTACAAAGTAAACAGGAAGTTAATAGTGCTATCTGTGACTGGGTTCCTGTTTGACATTGTGGTTAGAAATACTGAGACTACACCAATATTGTGACATATATGAAGACATACATAATACAAGTCCATTATGTATTCACACAAACGATCACACAAAACACTGAAAATGTGCATGCGTAAAAAGCTACAGGGTAAAATATTAAATATGCATGTGTTACTAAGTACAACAAAAATGACTGAAATACAAAAACTAAGTGTTCTCACTGCAAATATGATTTTAAATTGTGCAATTGTCCTATTGCATTGTATTCCTGACCGACTTACTGCATTAGTTAAATATTTCAGATCCACTTTTTCCATCTTCTTTCAACATTTTTGTTGCACTTTCATGTAGAAACTGGAAAACCCCTGAACAGCACTAACAAAGGTCCCACTCATTGCACTGTGGAGGGGCTACAATGCCATCTGCTGGATTACAACAACCAGCCTTCATTGCACCACATGGACTGAACAGTAAGTAAAGTCCTCACAAGATGGCGCTCTTTTCACACCCCTCATGATTCATTCAATATTCACATTTTTCCACCTCTGCTCACTTTTATCCTCATTTTCCCACAGTTCAGACTACATTGGAATGATAACAAATGTATTTATACAGCTGTTTTGGGTAAACAGTGTCATCTAAAAGTCAAGTTAGGTCATTTTATACTTTAATGAAGCGTGTTATTAGGCAATTATGAGAAAAGAAAAAAAGCAAATACAGCTATATCATAAATCACCTAAGTTTATCATCAGTACTTAAAGCATCCTTTTGTGCTCTGATGTAATGCTGATGTGTACATATTCATTCAGATCCATGCACATTCCACAATTAAACATTTGCCTTCTTCTCTGCTGTTTACTTTAATGCTCAGATGTTTTGTGGAGACCTGTGTCAGCATTATTATGTAGCCACAGCAACAACTTTGTCTGTTCCTTGTCTGTGTGGCGGATGACTCAAATGACTGGTTGCATGTGCAGCAGAGACGAACGCTTATGCTCAACTTTGTTTTGACGCAGCCAAATGATTTATGGCCACAAATGATCCAAAAGTACAGTAGAAAGTAATGCTTAAAAATGACAAGTCCAAGGTTCTGCATGCATATGAATACACATTTTCGGACCATAGTTTAGGTACTTTCCAAATGTTACATGTAAATGGGATTAAATATGACATTTCCACTGTGCTTCCTCTGCAGCATATGCAACCTGTTAGCCACCACCATAAGCGAGAAACACATTCTCCAGCCCGCTCCAGTCATGCAAGTATGTTGAAACCCATCAAGAAGCATAAACACACTTGCAGTCACACCCTTCTAGTGACAATAATCAATCTGCTTCTTAGTTCAATAAATGACAGTTTATACTAGGATTGGGTTAAAGCACCACAGACATGTATAAGGCTCAGTGGTGATATCTTTAAGGAAATCCACCTCAACTTGGTTTGGTGAAGCTCAGCTCGGGCTGCAGCTGCAGGTGATGTGGCAGTAATTTAGTACCGTGGTCAGTCATTTGGCACTTTGCTCTATCATGAAAGGTTTAGGGTGGAGCTCCACTCCTCTCCTCTTCTGTCTCAGTGCTTTTACCATTACAACCTGGGCGAGTGGCGATTTGGGATGAGACGCCCTGCTCATCTGTGGGTGACAACAGTAGAGGGTGATGGGTGGGAAAAGGAAAGCGAATGACAGATGAAAATGGGAAACTACCATGATGTATAATTGAGGTCATGGATAAAGACACAGATGAGTGAAATACAGCGTAGGTGAGGTTGAAGACTGCGGGGAGCAATGATGAGTTGGACATCAGGGAGGGGTGGAGGAAGGAGTGGGGGTTGGAAAGCATAAACAAAACATTAAGAGCAGAGGTGGATAGATGATGAAGAGCTTGAAATAAAACTGCAAACCCAAGCACCAGAGGACCACGTCAGCGTCTCATATACAGAACGGAGCATGGAGCCAGTGAAGCCATCCAAGCCTGACGTACCGCAGCTTTCTCTATTTGTCTCATGAAAGCAATATCCTTTCCACAGCCCACTTGTCACACTGCTGGAGCTTTTTTCTCACTTGTCATTTTTTAACAATCCTCCATTTTTTTCTCCTGCTTGCACTTAAGTCAGCAGATAATGCAATAAAAGGGATCTCTACAAGGAACCTGATCCATATTAAATAAACTACATAAAACACACATTTGCAGATTTTACCCGTGACTCAGAACTGAATTAATTATCTGAAAAATAAAAACCAGAGAATCTTTAACAGACTAACATGGGTAAAGACACAATAATACTAATAACATTAATAGCTAGAAAAGCAAGTGTGACACCAAGGCCAATGGTCCACTCTTCTTTTTATTCAATGATATTATTAACTACCCGCCATTCCACCAAGTTTCAATCCCACTAAAGACAGATAGATAGGAATGATTAACGATAAAAATACCAAGCAATGCACAATGAGAACTATTTTCAACCGGTTTAAGGAGTTTGTAGATAATGATACTATGTCTGTATATACTTGATGAATGATCTTTTTACTGTCAAATATGAATAATGCAAAAAGTTTTTTTTTTTATTTTTTTAGATGCATTCACTTTGTTTTGTCCATTGGATGTTCCACTTAATGTTTCAAAGGCAATATCTCAGAAACTGTTACAGAATGTCTTAAAACTGAGCATAAACATTCACTGTCAAACAAAAAACATTGTAGTGACCAAAGGTTAAGGTCATTGTGACATCATGTATGTCCATCCAACACTTTGTTTGAATTTCCTCAGATTTGTTGGACGCAACGATGAATTGACTAGATTACTACTGGACAGAGGTCAAAGGTCAAAGTGGCCAATTCTCTGAACTAAAGTAAAGGTTGCTAAACTAAAAACTATAGTTTATGATATGATGTTTAGAACTACCAAAATGTAATTTCTGTGTGGAGTTTGCATGTTCTTTCTGGGTTCTCTGGCTTCCCCCACCATCAAGAACATGTGTGCTAGGTTCATTCTCCTGATCAGACTTGGAGTTGTTCTCAGCAGCCTTCGGTGGCAGCCCACTCCTTCTAGGTGGCACATGGGCATAGAGTTTGGCAATTTCACCTCACATCTAGAAAGTTCTGGGTTTGACTTTCAGGTGGACCGGACCTTTTCTGAGTTCTCCCCGATTTCCCCTGTGATTAAAAACAGGTACATATGGTTTCATTCTCCTGTCGGTGGTACCGATGAAGATCTGGAGTTATGTGTGTACTTGGATGGGTGAAGTGTAAAGGTAAATTTCCCCATAGACGTAGTAACAACTTTAATTATAGGTTTGTTGTGGTTCAGAGACCTACATGAATATTAATAAATGTAATGTAAAAAGTCAAATGTTTGTACATCCTGATAGAGGAGTATATTTGGAGTCTTCAACAGTCATGATCTGTGGTAATTTGGTGCAGTTGCTTTTTTTTTAGAAAGTCATTTGTATTTCATGTTTTGTAAATTTTATGGACAAATAAGAGGGACAGTGAGTCCTTACTGGCACTGTGTTAGTTGTGTCAGTTTATAAATGTGAAAGGCAAATTAGTTTTTCTTGGATGTTTCAACATTTTTGTGTGATCACTGCAGTTTCGCAATCAACTTCTCAGCTGTTTCTGTCTTTGTTGTGTGTTTGAGAAGAAGTATGCATTGGACTGGACTCGCTGTTGCTTCATAAATGATTGTCGTGTATTTATAATCATGGTCTTTCCTGTTTGGAGCAGTGAGAAGAGACACTTAGTGACTGTGGACGGAGAATAGTGTTCGTGTGTATGTAGTGGTTATTATGGCAAGAATTACCCCAGATGGAATATCTTTCATCAAAACAATTAGCTTGCAGCATTTGGCCTATAAGGTGATGAGTTAGTACCTTCATATGACACAGTTTAAGTTCCAGCAGTTGATTTACAGACACTTTAATGGGTCTGATCTGCCAGTGTGCCCTTTTCCTGCTGAATGAGTAACTGCATCATCAAACGTTTTTCTTTCTGCAGAACAATCAGGAAAATAGACAGCACATTGCCTTGTGATTCATATTAACGTAAAAGCACCAAGTCAATTGAAATTTCCCTTCAGCCGGAGGTTTAATCATGGGAACACAATGAAAATGTATAAGTCACAGGTCTAACTATAATCTACAGCTGCACATCATTATTCCACTGAAGTATTTGTGTCAGTGCTGCTACAAATATAGTGTGTTCTTTTCTATTTTGTCGGGGTCATATTTTCTTTTTGTGGTGCTGATACTTCAGTTTTGAACAGCTTGTTGCTACCACAGTCCTGAAATGAAGCTTTTTGGAGGATGGATGGACAATATACAAATCAAACAATAGCCCCTGTCGACGCTTTTAGAAGGAATGTGTAGAAAAATGACATAAACTAGAAAAGCACTCGGAGAGCACAAACCTTCCGCCAAGCAGCACAGTTCAGGTCACACATTTGAAGACACTATATGAGAAAACAGGACTTCCACTGCCATCTGGTG
>JAPSES010000098.1:9638465-9650237 GCA_029822895.1 Maxillicosta whitleyi | reverse complement strand
GATAGATAGATAGATAGATAGATAGATAGATAGATAGATAGATAGATAGATAGATAGATAGATAGATAGATGGGAAAGTTGCCTTTATTGCCAATAAACTGGGGTGCATCTTTTTTCTTTTAATCTATGGTACATATGTAAGTGACCTTGTGTGACCTTGGAGTTGGTGACATAATAGTTGAGCATCTCCACAACTGCAGCTTGTTGGACATTCCCAGGATGGACAGACATCTCCAACCAAAATAGCATCTGCAGGAGCTTCATATTAATACTCTACAAGCCTCCTTTTTCTGCCAAAAACAGCTTTAACCTGGAACCTGGACTCCATAAAACCTCTGAGCACCACTGGTACCACAGGGAGGGGCAGATTCGGTCAGTTCTGTAAGGTACAACATGGGGGTCTCCATGGTTTGCTTTTTTGTTTTTTTCTTTCATATCATTCCACGGATGCTCAACTGGACTAAGATCTGGTTGTAATTTCTGGCCAAAGCAGAATCTGCCTTTGACCCTGTTGTTTCAGACCTTGTTAACATATACCAACTGTGGTGCATCATTAAAAACATTATTATTGTTGATGTTTCTGAGTTAAATGTATTCACAAAGGGAAACACCATCTGCTAATGAATAATGAAGACCATGTAAAACTATAAACTTTGGTTAAGATTCTAATCTGTGGGTGTTTTAAGGTCAAAAATCAATCTAAACACAAATATTTTGTTCCCAGTAGAGATAACGACATTAATACTAGTTTTTCATGCAAATGCGTAAATATTTCTTTTTGCAGATGTTCCAACAGACAATGTAGGCTATATGTGTCCTTAGGTGAATGTGATGGTGTTAGATCATCTAATCAAGGAGCAGTTCCTGCCCTGAATGAACTCTTGTTGCACCAGGCGGCGAGTCAGTTGTCAAAACAAACCAACCAGGGTTAAAATATAAGTTCCTCAGATCTGTGAGATGTTGGGTTTTTGCGAGTGTATCTGGACATACTTCAAACGTCACCTGACATAAATCTAAACTTGCGTTTTTCACCGCAAAAACGTCGAATAAACACGAACTCAAAGGCAACATTTTCCCAGCAGATCTCTCTGTAAATAGCTTTACATCTAAATACATTTATTTTCACTTGAATGCATCACTGTTCCGCGCGTTCCGTGCGTAATAAAAATATTTGAGAAAAATACCAACATTTCTCTCCACATGGCTCCACTTGTGAACTCAACTGTAATGTCATGGCATGGTGAAACACTTCATTCATGCGTGCACCCAGCTGGCTCCCCCTTCTGCCTGTTTGATCGACACTTTTTTTCCCTGCATCAGTGGGATGTAGATTTTGCGCTCAGCCTTGCGCTCCAGTTTTTTTTTTCGAGCGCAGGAAATGATGGAAACCATTCTGCTGGAAGCCTTTTGGATCGAGTGGCTTTTTCATTAATGAGAAGAAGAACACTCAATAGAAGTCATTGGCGTGACATTTGCATATTTTCAGGTAGGACAGACTTCTAAGACTTCTTTTTTCACTTATTTCCTTTCACTTTTTATCAAATAATCGCTTATTTGATCGGTTTATTTGTTTGCATTGTGCTTAAATACTGCTGTGTCTAATGATCTTATTTTGCAAATCGACTATTTTCTAAAACCAAACGTTAGGTTAATAGATGAATATCGGGTCAATGGATAAATATCAGGGGTTTTGTGTGTCAGTAAAGCAGTTGAATTAGACTTGTTTTTTCTTGTCATAATATCCGTATATACGTTTAGATCAAATACTTTTAATTAAAGTGTGCACATTTTAACGTCCATTTAAAGCAAACTGTGCGGACATCACTCAGACTATCAGTAGTTTGTTGTTTAGAAATTGAGCTCGTGCTCCCCCCTTTGGTCGTATAATATACTGTAAACACAACAGGGATATCAATGTGTGTATGCATATGGTCTTTTTAGGCTGATAGACATCAGTCAATCCATCAATTAAAGTTGTAGATCTAAGTTTGCATTTATCAAGTGATTATATGTTTATGTCTTTACTAAAGCACTGGTTAAAATTGAGTTACCCATGCTTGTCTTATTTAATTTTTTTATTTACTCCAAAAATATATATTAGTTTTTGTCATCAAACTATCATTAAACTGAGACAGTCCAATCTAGCACAATGAGTATTAAATTAAAATCAAAATGTAATCGGCGTTTTAAGATTTGACTAATAAAATATCTGCATTGTTATGGTCATTATTATACATCTGCTCAAAATTCTGTAAAATGTAATCAGTAAATTATGTGCTTTATGTTTAATTATGCTCTGTTTGTCAAACTGAATTTTATGGGTTCTTTTTTTTTTTTTGCTTTTATTTAATAATACAAAGCACAATAATGAAAAAGAACATGGTTTAAATGATTGCTGTACCAGCGTCTCCCACATGTTCCTGTTTGACAGGCCCAAGATGATTTCATTTTCAGTCAGTAAATGTAAATTTGGTCATGGGGCATTTCACTCATAGTATCATTATAAATAAACTACTGCCCACAGTTTGATCCCACATGTGCAGTATAGAGTGGTGTACACTGTGCTTTACAAACATTTCACTCCATGTGTACGCACAGTGAACTTGTGTAAGAGGGTTTGCTAGTGCACACCCAGTTTACGTCCAACACATAATCATTTCATTATCTGTTCTGTTTTCAGGGCGATGGACCTCAGTCACAAGCTGTGTTTGCTGCTTTGTGCAGCTGCCCTGAATGTCTCTGGAGTTTTGGGTAAAGATGAAAACTGCACAGAGTATGTGTGGACAAAGCAGAGTCTCCCTGTGCTGTTGGATGCACACACACAGCCTTTGAACACTCCTATGTTCAGAGGCCAGGAGGAGAATGAAGAGGGACCAGGGTCAGAGAGGTTCTGTGGGATAGAGTGCCAAAGTACGCTTCCACCTATGGGCCAGGCTGAACAAGAACAGATTCTTGGATATGAGACCATGTATGAAAATGGTACACGCACACACACAGATATTACTCTACAAGGTTTTAACAAATCCACAGGTGTGGCAGCAAATGCACCAAAAAGCATCCGCAGGAAACGTCAAGTTTATGGAGCAGATGGACGCTTTGTCATCTCTGATTCGCAGTTCAGTACCAACTACCCTTTCTCCAGTGCAGTTCGCCTCTCTACAGGCTGCTCTGGGGTCTTGGTGTCCCCAAAGCATGTGCTAACAGCGGCCCACTGCATCCATGATGGTAAGGATTACCTAGAGGGTACCAGGAAGCTTAAGGTTGGGGTTCTGCAGATCAAAACTAAAAGAAGGAGAGGAGGTAGGAAGAGAGGAGGGCGAGGACGGGGTGGGAGGAGAGGACAGGAGGAGGAAAACGAAGACAGTCAGGTCATAATAGAGGAAGGTGAGGAGCAGAATAGTATAGATGGGAATGTAGTGAGAAGAAGGGGAGGAAGAAGTGGGAGGCGAAGGGGGAGAAAAGATGTAGTTGAGCCAGAGAGAGGAGGAGATGGTGACACACAGAAAAAGGCCAACCGAATAAGGCGCAGCACTGAACCCAGAAAACAGCCGGTGTTCCGTTGGGCACGGGTCAAACAAACCAGAATCCCTCAAGGATGGATCATGCCTCAGAGCTCAGCCAAGTCAGTGTCTCCTGATTATAATTATGCCCTTTTGGAGCTAAAACGCCCACTCAAGCAAAGGCACATGGAGCTGGGGGTGGCGCCCCCCAGCACTCCTCTGGCACGGATCCACTTCTCAGGTTATGACACTGATAAAAGCCTGCTGGACGGGCGTGGAGATGGGAAGGTGGTCTACCGCTTCTGTTCAGTGTCAAAGGAATCGAATGATCTGATGTATCAGTACTGTGACGCACAGGTGGGCGCGTTAGGTGCAGGTGTGTACATCCGTCTGAGGCAGCAAGATGGAGATGCAGGCAAGAAAGGGAAGTGGCAGAGGAGGGTGATTGGGGTGTTCACGGGTCATCAGTGGATGGAGGATGGAGACCAGACAGACTTTAATGTGGCAGTGAGGATCACACCTACCAAATATGCCCAGATCTGCCACTGGATCCATGGAGATCCAAGTCTTTGTAAAGAGATCTGAACTACACAGACATGGGTCTACACATGGAAATGGTCTGAAGACGTCAAGATCAGAACGAGCTGATCTAAAGTTGTGTCATTTCTCCGTGTCGTGCATTCTCACGACCCATTCAGACACTTAAAGACTTTGAGAGATCACATGTTGACATACACTTTTCCAGAAATCCATGTGAATCTTTTACAAACAGGAAAACGTAACAAAATTGACATGACTTGTTTCAGTTGAGTGTTTTTTTTTTTTTTTTGTTTTGTTTTTTTGAGCGAGAGACATGAATGACAGTGGAGTCCTGTGATTTCTCTAACACCTAATTTATGCCATTCTATAGCTGTATGTGTCTCAAGACCAAAAAAAAAAAAGTCTGTGTTGCTTTTTTTTTTGCTTTGTATGGAAGCATTTAAAGCAGAACTGGGGATGTTAGTCCTCTTTACACTTTGTATTAAAATGAATACTGGGCTTTCACAGCATGTATACAATATGTATTTTGTTAAGAGACTTTAAAGGTTGTAAAAGTTTCAGAATATTGTTTTTTGTTTGTTTAATAATGCATTTTCTTGGGCACTTTTGAAGCTTCAAGGAACATTCAACCCACATTTTTTTTTTTTTTTTGCCTCGAAATAACTGCAAATGAAAATATTGAATTAAAAATAATAATAATAATAATAATCTTGACAAAACGAGAACAGAGATAAGTGATGAGCCGTGAGGGTTGTTTGGATCAGTGTATTTGTATTTTATTGCATCTCATTTGGACTCACATGCAGGTGGGGTGAGGGAGGGAGGACGACACCATCCATAATGACCCCAAAGAAAACCAGAAACAACATAGCCTTCATATGAATACTGAGCAAACATTATTTATCCACATTCTTTTTGTTTTTATGAGTCATAGTCATCTTTATTTTCTTTCAACACTTTGTAATGCCACAATGGATTAAGATACAGTCACTTTGGAAATAAACAACACACAGAACATCCAGCGTACTTGAGTGCTTTACAGTGAGAGTCCCTGTGACTTCCAGTGACAGTGCACGACTGCAGCTGGGTCACAAACGACCCAAAGAGGACTGAGGCCAGATTCCAATCACATACACAAAAGCTTCCTTGCCTCTTGAGCTCCACACGACGTCAAATGTCACTTCGTGTGGACACTGAGACAAAAAAAATGAGCTCTTTGAGAGACTTCAAATGCATCCCAGATTAGTCTGTGTTGCACGATATGATGCAGTACCACTTCACACCAGCAGAGAGCGCAACAGTAAACACTCCAGGCAATGTTACCATTCAATACTGCCTCTGATTACAGATCAAGAAATATCTACAAGGAATGGGGGAAGTTTTTGGATCTACTTGCCTTTTTTTTTTCTCAACTATATAATTTGTTGATGTAACTAAAAATATATGATACATTTTTTTTCCATTTCAAAATAAAGATTAAAGAAAATATGTATAATCTATCATCAAAATAGTCTAAAATGCATATGTCAATTTGAACACAGTTCACAAATTTTTGCATGTTTCACACAAAACCCCTAAAAAAAAAAAAAAAGATGAAATAAAAACAAAAACTGAACCGAACACTTTTTGGTGTGTTCAATGATACGTCCAGATTTGCAGTGCAAGTTGTTTCCAGATACGTTTTGATCAGATGTTGTTCTCCAGAAAGTAGACAGGTGGAAGGATGGATGGATGGCCAAGCAGAGAGAGAGGAACAACCAAGTTTTTAATGACATAAACACATAGCTCAATATAAGTTTGGACAACAGGAGTAGAAGAGTGGGAGGGGGTTGGCAGGTGAGGTTACGCACACCGAACACAGTCCACATTTAACAACACAGTCCTCGTCTGGGAGATGCGCAAAGAAACCAACACAGTATGCACCATTCCAAGTCAGCTGATACGCGGAAATTCAGAATGAATCTAAATACACATTTATTAGATTTTTTTTTGTTCATTTTTCAATAGTATATTAAGTAAAGGTTAACACTGAATTACACACACACCCACACACACATAAACTGAATGTCGTTTTCTGTATCTAGGGTTCACATTCACAGTTGTGCTACAACATTAGATAGGAGGGGTAGGGGGGTCTTTTAGGGGCTGGTAGAAGGTCAGAGGGCAAAGTTAGTAGAGTCGATGGCTGATTGGCTGAAGGGGCTGGGGTATGACTGAGGGGAGGCAGTGGGGGAGTGCAGACATCCACATCCACAGAGTTCCAGACACAATGACAGACCTGGAGAAAAGTGGAGAAAATGATTAAAACCATTAGTCTCAACAGGAAGAGGTCAAATATAACAGGACTAAGATAGACTAAAACATTAGAAAAAAAAGAAAACAGCACTAGTTTTACAGTTAAAGGCATCGGTTTGAGAAAAGCGAACAGTTTCATCCTGGAAATAACTGACTATTTCTTCTTAATTCCATATATGGTAAATGGTAAATGGACTGCACTTATATACACTTTTCTACAACTTAGTACTCAAAGCCCTTCATAAAGCCTCTCACACACACACACACACACACACGCACGCACACACAGACTCATACACCAGTAGGCAGCTGCTACAGTACCATGCAAGGAACTGCCAGACCCTACTGGGAGCAATTTAGGGTTCAGTGTCCTGCTCAAGGACACTTCGACATGTGGATAGTGGACATGGACCAACCCTTTGGTCATTGGACAACCCACTCTACCAACTGAGCCACAGCCACACATATAACATTTTGTCATTGAGAGAATTTATCTGTACACATGAAAATTAAGTAGTTTCAGACCTGGAGTGACGCAGCCCTTTTATACAACTCAATACTAATCTTTTCACTTCAGAAGAGTTCAGAAATCAATCTTTCATGCATGTTGACTTGCATGCATTTTCACATTGACGTTTGGTGTTTTATGCCACTACCTCCACACTACTTCATTTTCTTTGATGGTTTGATCGTCCATTATCATCCTGATCATGTTTCAGTGCTGTTCAATCTGAGCTACTGACTCTATTTTATTCAACATCTGCACATAGGCCACATAAAGGAGGATGAGCCTGCACATTAGAAAAAACAGCATATGCATCCATATGCTGTTTGCATTGTCACAATGAAAATAAAACCTTAATTTTTCTTCTTTTTTTTGTTATTGCTTACATCTTCATCCTATCAGATCACTTTTTGATTACATCAAAAATGCACTGCAGAATGAAATGACAATGAGGGTCAATACTAAAAGCACATATAGTTAAAAAATAAAATAAGTTCTAAAATACTGGTGAGGCAGTGTAGTGGATAAATAGGTATATTTAAAAGAAGGGAATAAATAATACTTATTGCACATATAAGTAAACAGTTATTGCACAATTATTCCAGATGTAATTGTGCATCCCCTCTTTACAGTCCTTTATTTATGCATCAATAAATGCACCTCACATAAGTTTTTATAATGTATATTTAAAGTCAAGAGACCAATGCAAATAGCACTGTGTTACAATTCCAGATTAGTTTATTTTATTTTACTTCATTCATAAGGTAAAAGAAAACACAAAAAAGCAAAAGCTGCTTTTACATGTCAGCAAAATGATCACATTGTGAATTAAAGAACAATCTTTTAATCTTCCATCTCCAGCTTTCTGTTCTCCATCCAAACCAAAAGGCTAAATATAAATATAGATGAGCTGACATCATTCCATGCTGTTTATTAAAAATAAATAAATGGATTTCCCAACTGTCACGTTGAGGCATGGAGTAGAGCAGTGAATTCATATTAATACTGATTTTAATACTGACCATAAATTTGCTGATAGTTTATAAGATATGTGTGCTGGCTCTTCAGTTTTGATTCTCTTTCTAACCACAGGCCTACATATGAATGTTTATTCAAATCTGCATGTTTTCTAAGCTAATTTATCTCAAACGATACCACAACGTACATCATGTCCCACTCTCAAAAATTTCCAAGGCTGACTTCAAGGTCTTATACCCTGTTTGTGTTCATCTGACATTCTTTCTTTGTGAAATATCATACGTCATAACCAATGCTGTGTAAGTTTAGCGCAGGCTTCTATGAATTAAACTGACTTCTTGGACTTCTGAGAGGGTGAAGCTTTGTCTGTCAGTTTCTCACTTGTGCATAATAAAGGAAGGCCTGATTGACAGCCAATTTCTTTGTCGTTTACGCCTTCACGACCTTCATATGTAGGTCGCAGCTGACAGAATCTGATCAGCGATTTGTAGAACAGACACATATTTAACTCCTGTCTGAACCTGTGATTAGATAAAACCTAGTAGATGCAGAGGTCTCACGTCCTCTCAGACCAGGTGAATTATAATATGCTGTCAGTTGAAGTCAGTGCAAGATTTTTGCTTTGTTGTGCAAAAAAAACCCAACCCCAAACAAACGATCAAGCACAGCAGATTTATAATAACACTCATCTGAACATACTTTACAAAGTGCAAGGACTGATCAAACGTACCTTAAGAGTTTACAGGCCCGTCCATCTACATAAAGTCCTTAATGTTGAGGTCATCCAGAGCGTTCCTGGGTGGGGGGGGCTTTCTGGGGCTCTGGGCAGCACCAGACATCTGTAAACACATTTTCTTTCAGGATTGGAACTCTCTCAAAGTATGTTTATGTATGTGTTGGAGCTTAACCCTTAAAGACCCAAATTCTCACCAGCGATCAAAATCATTCACTGATATAACATTTTTAACCCCTGTTGATCTTGTGATTCTATCAATACATGTAAATAATTGGTGTAAAATGCAGTTTGTCGTCTTTCCATGGTCATCAGATATGATCCATTTAGATGTTCAGAGGCTCTGCAGTGAGCATGGAAACACCGTCAACTTCTACGACATTGATTCACCAATAAAATCAATGGCGTTTTATCAATGACAGTGAATGGAGACTCTTATTTTATATTTGGTTAATGATAGATTTTGCAGAAAAATATTTTTTTTTCTTGTTTTGGATATAATAATGCTCAACTTTACTCTGAGCTTTGATAAAAACTACATAATTAGTCAATTAAATACCAGATTTTCACTTAAAAATGTAAAATACAGATCATAATATTGGAATAAATTGTGATGAATGACATAAGAAAGGTTAAAAATAGAGAAAAAAAATAATTTGGGAGCTGCCACAAAAGTAACACTGGGTCTTTATGGGTTAAAAATGAGTGTGTTACCGGTGCTCCAGGGGCTGGGCCTGCTCCGGCAGCAGGGAAGCCTGGCCTAACCATGGGCATCATGGGAGCGCCTGGTGCTCCGGCCTTACACAGACACAGGTAAAAACAGACAATGAGACACACATCGACCGTCTGAAGGGTTTGTGGGACGCCTAAAGGGATCATTGTCCATTCGTGTCCATTAATGTCCACAGAGGTTCAGGGTCATTAGTGGGCTGGACTGGTGGTCTTACCATACTGAAGCAGGGGTGAGGCCCCATAAAAGGAGGGACACCCATGGGTACGGTCTAAAGGTGTGGAGGGGAGGGAGGCGTGGGAAAAGGAGGAGTCGGGATGTTACTACACTACACGCAACACAGACAAAGACGTGCTATGCACCACAACGCACACATGCACAAATGTAAAAAAAAAAAAAAAGTGACAGAAGACAAACCCACAGAGTTTTTTCTGGGTAATATCAGCTTTCACACAACAAATGAAGAAACCAACATGGCACAACAAAACCTCTAATTTTTCTATTATTATTCTATTACCTATAGCTATAGAATTGATTTATCCATGCAAAGGGATTTAAAAAGCAGACAATAAGCATTTTGCAAGAAAGAAAGTAGGACGTGATGCTTTTACTTTGTATAAAAATACAAATATTTGTTGCCGAATGACAACAAAAAAAAGCCAGTAGTTTAATAATCTTTCCCAGTGGTTGAAAAGAAAGGTTAAGCTGAAGAGAAAGAGGTGTTTCCAAGCAAATTTTCTGAATTTGTCACTATCATTTGCCACTTCATCACTCTCCAGTTGACGTTTCAGAATGAATTCTTTAAAAAAAAAAGTCTTCTAAACTCCACTAAATGATGATACTGTCTGGAAATAGTGAATGTTTAATTATTTAAATCCATCAAAAGCAGGACTAGTTTGCTACATCTGGCTTCTACTGGGTGTTGTGTTTTGTTTTGTTGATATACTACTGTGCTTTTCAGTGTTTTATGTGTGAGGAACCTGGAGAGCCAGATGAAGGGATGGGTGCTAATCTCTCTGTCGCTGCCATGCGGATTCACTCCATGCTATAAGACACAGACAACATTTACCATGGGGGCACCCCAACTAGGGGGAGCTACCTGAGGGGCCGCTGGAGTTCCCATTGTGAGATCTGAGCGATAAAGAGAGAGGGAGAGAGAGAGAGAAAAAAAAGGAAGCTGCAAAATCACTGCCTCCACTAAGAGACTGAAACAGACCAAATATAGGATAAAAACAAGCAGGTTGTGAGGGTGCATCAAAGCAACAGCTTGACATCTTGGGAAATCTTTACTCCCGTTCACAGCTTTGGAGCCATTATTTTGTCTGTGCACAAAACATGAAGCCAAAGTCTGTGTCTTTATCTAGAATGAATTGAAAGTTTCCTTTAAAGTTACTAACATCAGTAAAACTATTAAATAACATTGCATCCTGTTTTATACACGACCAGAGGGTAGATTACTGTATATGTATGTGTATGTATATGTATATGTGTATGTGTATGTATATGTATATGTATATGTATATGTGTATGTGTATGTATATGTGTATGTATGTATATGTATATGTATATGTATATGTATATGTATATGTATATGTGTATGTGTATGTGTATGTGTATGTATATCTGGCTGTTTTTCTCACTACAAAAAAACCTCAAACTGTTTCATATTTATGTGTTTTAATTCTTTTACAGTCGTGGAAAAAATATTAGACCATCAAAAGTCATCAAAAACAATCTTTGTGCAATCAAATCCTAACTCCTGTGTGTGTCATGTGACTAAAACAGACAGAAAAGACAACATGAAATGTCTAAAAGCACTGGTTTTGTCAGAACAATGACATAGATATTGATGTAAGAACTGAAGTGATTTTGGTTTGTATCAAGAAAACATGGAAAATGGATAGATATGAGCTCTGAAATTAAACTGTTATGAGCTATTTTTATTGTTATCTTTATATTTGTCCAAACAAATGTACCTTTAGTTGTACCATGCATTAAAATGAACAAGAAACTGAAGAAAACAAGGGTGGTCTAATAATTTTTTCTGCAAATGCAATATCACCACCCATTAGGATTATATAGATTTATCACAGGAGCTACTTAAAAACTATGATTCATATTTGACTTTTTCCCATAGACAATGAGTTATAATGAGATACAGTAATAAATATCATGTGTTTTAAAGGTGAAATATAGAAGACTGCACATGTGATTATGTGAAGGTTGTGTAGGAATCTGTTTTGTGCTGGACCATGATAACAACCATACAATAATACTAATTTCTAATGTAGGGTTTTAGGTCAGATTATATCATATCCATTCTTCTACTGTTCCTCAATTCTGTAACACTGTGCAACACTAGGTACTGTTAGTTTAGAAATGCAGTCAGCTAATGTTAATAGAAGTCCAGCTCCCAGCATAAAACAACAGAAATTTCACATGGGACAAAAAATGCAAGACATGCCCCGGGCGGGGGGGGGGGGGGGGGGGG
>JAPSES010000098.1:9591105-9605572 GCA_029822895.1 Maxillicosta whitleyi | reverse complement strand
TCCAGATCTCGCCATTACCAACCTATCCTGAAAATTTCATCAAAATCCATCCATAACTTTTCGAGTCATGTTGTACACAAACCAACAAGCAAACCAACAAAGAAATAAACGTTGGCAAAAACATAACCTCCTTGGCGGAGGTAATTAGATCTGTGCTACTCTTGTTGCTGTTCTGATCTGTCTACACTGAAGGGGATTGTAGTGTTTCTCTAAACTGTTTAAACATATTGATCCATTATGTGATGTGAGTGCAGCTGTAGCTGTGTTTGTGCACATCTGTGTTCCGTAGGTTGCAGATCGCAGAGCAATAAACACAACAGATGCAGAGAGACGTGCAGTGAGTCCACCAGGAATGCAGGACACTGTTGACAGCCTCGTGAACAAGTACAGACAGGCCCGGTCCTTTGTGA
Source organism: Maxillicosta whitleyi (assembly GCA_029822895.1). Classification (NCBI taxonomy): domain Eukaryota; kingdom Metazoa; phylum Chordata; class Actinopteri; order Perciformes; family Neosebastidae; genus Maxillicosta; species Maxillicosta whitleyi. The sequence goes on along the minus strand of JAPSES010000098.1, from coordinate 9,605,162 downwards.
GACCTTCTGGTACTGAAGATATAGTGAGAGTTTACGCAGAGGCAGACACTCAGGTGAGAAATCATCTTTTTGCAAAACGTCGTCTTTTCTAAATCAGTAGGATTGTGTTGAGTCTAATCCTCTTGCTCTGTGCATTGTGTTTGTGTTCCAGGAGAGTGCTGACGCCCTGGCACATGAAGTCAGCCTTGCAGTTTACCGTCTTGCAGGTGGAGTTGGGGACGAACCAAAACCACTGCACTAAACCAAAAGCACAGAATACTGAGCAGTGTCTTCAATTATTGATTCTTTATGCCATTCCACTTCCAAAAGTGGAGTGCCAAATAATTTTATACTGGTAATTGCACTTGGTACTTTTATGGTCCTTTTCTATTTATCTAATTCCTCTGACATGTGAAGAGATGTGTGAGAAAATGAAGGGTAAAGGGTTTCTCTGGTACCTCTAATACTCAAATAGATACAATCATACATTATGCTTGAAATGAATGATTTTCTCTGTATTCTGAACAACATATTATATATTTACAGTTAAGAAAACCTCAATTCTTTTCAAAATAAATAATAATAAAAAACTACATTTCAGATGATTTTAAGGTGGGTCTCACTGACCTATGCCAATACGTTAATCTACTTGACTTTTATGAGCAGTTGTATTAAATGCACTCTGTTGGATATAAGTACGAAGACGCTGTTCTGGTTTGAATAAATAATGATGAAAACCACTCATGAATTCTTGCTCTTTATTATGCAGCTTTCAAGCACATGTTCCTGTCACACAGGAGGATTAAAAGATGGAGGCTGACAGTGTTAGGTGCAGGAAAGGAAAGGATATTGATTCATCTTGATGTGAAGTGTCATGTCCTGAAGTTTGCTCATACATTTGTGCACAAGGAATATCTTTTTACTTTTCACTTTGGGGCATTGTAAAGCAACAAATAGCATTAGATTTGGGTTCAGAGCCTATTCTTCATCGGTGTCATCAGCTGCTCCAGAAATGGTGATGGTGCGCTCCTGTGTGTTGCTCTCGTAAGTGTCCTCATCGGTCTTAACTGTTCTGGGAAAAAAGGGAGACAAGTGTAGAAATAAAAGTGGTTATTCACTGTCTTACACTTGATGCTGTTTGTATTCTGGCAAAGTTAGCTCTACCTGATCAGAACGGTCTTCCTCTCAGACGTCTCGGTTGCTTGCTCCTCTGCACTGAGGTCAGTCTGGGTGTCTGATGAAGCCGTCTCCACCTTTCGTGGGCTGGCACTTGCTGCTTTTTCAGCATCACTGCTCTTCTTGTCACCGGGGCCATCATCTCGCTCTGAAGTCGCTGCGGGGGTCACTGAGGCTGATTGCAGACTCACACTGGAGGTCAGAGGCAGGCCTCCAATCAGAGACAGGTTGTGGACCATGGTGCTCAGACGACTGTCTTCGCCCTCAATCAGCTTCCTGCCAAGAAACAGAGGAGAGTGGAGAATGAGATTTATTATCATTAATGAAAACCATGACTAAAACCTGTAGAAAAAATGAAAAGCTAAAATATAAGTGCATAAGAAAATGGCCTGGAACAATATAGGATCTTTAATAAACAGGAGTTTAATGTTAAACAGTTGTTTATTCTATAAATCCAATCCAATAAAACTGGCCATTTTCTGGAAACAAAATAAATCTACTTGCACTCTTTTAACTAAATCAAAAACCAATGAACATTAAAACTGGTGAACATTTCAAAGTACCTGTGTATTAAAGATGGTTTATTTACATATTTAAAGCACATGAATCACAGTAATTGATTAATGTAAAATTACAGATATACTGTAGATTACATTGCATATATTTGTTGATATACTAACTTATCAACTTTCAAAAGTCCACTTTAACCAAACCTGAGCAATTATTCACCTATAGGTGGTGATCTCAATCTCCAAAGCCATCTTTATATTCAGCAGGTCCTGGTATTCCCGCAGCAGCAGAGCAATCTTCTCCTTAGTCACCTTCATGTCCAGATTAATTGAGTCTATACGGTCCTGTAATGACAGAATATCACCAAATACCTTTATGAGGAAGTATACATATTTATACACATACATATTTTCTTTTTATATGAAGATAGTTGTATTTATGGGTAAGACATTTATATCAAAAAATTAAATTCTTACATATATATAATGTACGCTGCTTTACAGTTGTCACTTACTATATAGATTTACTTAACAAATTCAATATGTTTACATACTGCTCTGGACATTTACATAAATCATCAGATGACCATGGGACTTCAAACATTTTGCCATATTTTTATCAGTTACAAAACAGAACAGCTTGAATGAATATAAATATTTACAACTCCACATTGAGTCATTTCACTTGCCTGCAGTTCTTCCTCCTTCTTCTTGTACCTCTGCCCTACATCACGGATCTGAGCCTCCAAAAACTCATTCCTCGTCTTCAGTGTCTCTAGGTCACGCTCTTTGTTGAGGATCTACATAAAGTGCACATATACACACAGCTTTTTAAACATTAAAATCATAACACCAACCATAAACCCACATAGAAAATCAGACTTACATCCTTCTTGTAGCCTGCTATTTCTTCTCTCACACCTCGGACGCTTTGAACATGTTTGGTGGAGGCGCTGGTCAGGTCCTGGAACTTTGTTCTGTACCAGGTATCCATCTCCTGGGGGAGTACAGTTTTAATATGTCACATGTTTCTTGCAGCACACTATGAGGTGTATTATTAATAACAGTAGTGATGCTTCGTGTTTGAGTTTTACTTGTAGGTTTTTGGCTGCGATGCTGTCATACTGGGACTGAATCTGTCTGAGGGCAGAGGAGAGGTCTGGAAGGCCAAAGGTCATGTCCACCCTGGAAACAGCTGAATATATCTGCTGCATCAGCTCCTCGATTTCCTTTCAGGTGATCATAAATAGACAATAAAAAGAAGATAAATGAAACATGCAGCAATTCAAACACAGTACTGTGTAGCCTGATTGTCACATTCAAGTTTCAGTCACATTAAACACATTAAAACTAAGAAATGATGAGGCTTATGTAAAAATGTGTGTATATATTTACATTTATTTAATGCAGGGAGTAGATGAAACATTTATTTAGACAGTATATTCTTTATATTGTGTAGTAAAATTCACTCTACAACTGCACTCCTTTCGTTTCTGCTTCCTACTCAGCCTTTACACTATGTTGATAATTGCCATATTCATGGTCTTAGTCACCCTATTCATCATCACACTCTCAGCTTAAGTCCAACCTGTCACAGCTACAATTACCCAGCTATTAAACCATTAATGATAAAATGAAAGGCATGCCAACGATCGGCTGATGACTCATACATTTAATACGCTGAAGTCTGACAGATCGGACAAATCTTACCTCCTTGTGAACTCTCTGCAGGAAGGCCAGCTCAGTCTCCAGGTTTTCCAGCTGCTTCTCCAAAGCAATTCGTGCTGACGTGGCTTTATCCACATCCTGGAACAGACAAGAACATATGGATGGTTATATGTCAACTACAATATAAGTTTAATTCACAGTTAGTTAAAAGATGTAAAGGTTGAATGCTCCAGTGCATCTTACTGGACGAAGAGCCTCAATCTCCTGCTCTGTTTCCTTCCTGGCCAGCATGGCTGCATCGTATTTACCCTTCAGTGCATCCAGCTGGCCCAACATTGCCTCTTTCCCCGCCAAAGACAAGTCCTGAACAGAGCATGGACACAATGATCCGTCACCCAGCACCAGTGTTTCACCTGCAAATGGACTGTAAACTAGTTACAACAACATGCAATGATCTAAATGTGTGGAATTTGATACAGCCTAACTCACCCTCTGGATTCTCATTTGTTCAGCGTCTCTGAGGAGTTCTTTGAGCTGAGACTCATACAGCTGCCTGAGACCTGATGATCTGGCATTACGACCCTTCAGGGACTCAATCTCAGCCTCCAGCACCTTATTTTTCGACTCAAGGGTACGCACCTAAAAGAGAGAAAAAAAAACAAAAAACAGTAGATGCAGACTTAGGTGATAAGAAATAAAAATGCAAAAAGGGGGTCAATATGTATTGGTCAATTTCTTATACATCTATGTATTTATTGTGCTTCATCTAGGAATATTTTATTAACTAGTGAGAGTTTGGGTCAAGAAAATGTGTATGCTAACATGTATTGTACAGATTTGTTTCTGTTTCTGTGTGTTCGAGTCCTGGACCTGTCATACCTTTTCAATGTACACTGCCAGACGGTCATTTAGGGCTACCATCTCCTGCCTTTCAGTTTTTCGGGTCAGCATAAAAGCCTGGTTCTCTGCTGCAGCAGCATCCAGGTCCAGTTTGGGCCCCAGTCCCATGGACATACCAAAGCACAGGGCTCCCATACTCACACTGCTAGAGACAGGACCAAAGAGGATATTACACTAGATTCATTTAGCCTTTTGTGTCTTTTTCTGTTTCAAAACAAACTAAAATACAACTATGCAATTGATTTAAAAAATAATAGTAGTAACTTCAGATTATAAGTGTGAAAACATGATCTACCTGGTCATACGAGACTTGTTGGAGGTAGCCCTTCGCCCAACCATCCCTCCACTTCTTGTGAGGCTGGCTGACCGATGCCTGATGTCCCTGCGGGTGGGAGATGGACTGGACATCCGGAGCTGATACATAGAGGGCCCGGCCATGGTCCCCTCAAAGTGGCGGCGGTATGAGGACATCCTCTCAGGACTGCGGCTCATATTGACTTTCCTTTCACTGCTACTTCAACTTCAACTGGAGGCTGGAATCTGTTTACTCACACCTTAAGCCTGTGGTGGGGTCTTTATATCCTCAGCCCTTCCCTCAATACTACAGAGGAATGTTGAACCCACCCAACCCAGGGGTGAGATTCCCTGCAAACATCTATCAAGGTTATGCCAAGAAAGCAGTGATTAAATGAGAATGCTGGAATAATCTTCAATTTAAACACTACTTTCTCTCTTACACTACTTTACTACCTTTCCAAGTTTTAAAGACACTTGTACCCAATATGCATTAATATTAGCACATTTCCCACCATACTGCATTTAGTCATTTTATCTCTTAATTTTTTTTAACAGTTGGTTTTTATTTCATTGACAGTGGTCATTAATCAAATCCAAACCATTTCTATGGTTTAATTCAGAGTAAGAATTATGATTCAATCTGCAAAAATCGATTATGAACTTAATGAAAAACTGCTTTTCTCTCGTTTGAGAAGACTATTTTTTGAAGCGGAACAATAGTTTGAACATCCCCGGAACTATTTAACGGCTTCATGGTGCTCTCCGGAATGCTTTTCATGTTACCCCAGTGTCTGCTTAGAAAACTACTTTACCTTTCGTATCCACTTCTTTGTAGGAAATAAAATCAATTTAAAGTGTACTTCTCTACCTCAGCTTCTACGACATGGCGGGAAACTTCTGGCAAAGTTCTCATTAGTAAGTTTTAGTTGATATTTCGACTTGTTACGTCTTAATTTTGTCAATCATCGTCTTTGTTATAAGGCCTAACGTTAGCTGTGTTTGTGCGGCGGCATCGTAATGGAGCGTTAGCAGTCTCCGGTAAACTGTTGCTAAAACAGAGAATATACATTAACATAAAATGGATTGAACGTTAATGCAGCATTGATAAAAGCTCAACGGTATTACCCGGCCTTTGTGTTTTTTCCTGCTTCACATTAGCAGGCAGATTCAATAGCTAACTGTCTGTGTTTGGGTGATTACTGATGCTACCCGTTAGCCTGAGGTGAATTCAGGTTGACAAGCACAAATATTTAATATTCCAAATTACATTATATTCATCTTGATCGTTTGCAGTCTGCAGTGGGTTCTAGATAAACAGGATCTGATGAAAGAGCGTCAGAAGGACCTGAAGTTTCTGACAGAAGAGGAGTACTGGAAGCTGCAGATTTTCTTTGCCAATGGTATCTGAGATTGTTTTATTTTATTCCTGGACTTTGCTCTCATTTAGATTTACTATCTGTTATATCTACTCATAAACAATGGGATGTTTTCCGTCTATTTCAGTGTACTCATCTTTATATTTATATCATCTCAGTATATTTATCCTGCAACATGTTTTATTTGTGTCTCTCTCTGCATTTCAGTCATCCAGGCTTTGGGGGAACATCTAAAACTGCGGCAGCAAGTCATTGCTACTGCAACTGTCTACTTCAAACGCTTTTATGCCAGGTAAACAGGAGGCAAAGTGAAGTGTAGTTTTTATCATCTGTATTGACCCTATATGTGTATTTCTAATCTATATGAGAACAAATACCAATACAAGGCTTTCTGGTGTTTTTGAGGCAGTATTTATGTTTAGTTTCCTCTCACTATTTAGATTATTCTAATGTCATGATATGCATCTGTGTCTCTAATGGGAGATGGTTGACTTGGCATAATAGGAAAATATCAGGACACCTCTGACAAGACTAAAATAGCCAATTACAATTTTTTTTTTCAGCAGATAGGTTCATAGATTGTTTCTGCTTTCAGGTATTCCTTGAAAAGTATAGATCCCGTTCTTATGGCTCCTACCTGTGTTTTCCTGGCTTCTAAAGTTGAGGTATGGATCTTTTTGTCATGTCACATTTGCTACAGTGCTAATGTTTTGCACATTGGTCTGATTCATATTCTGTCCTTAGTTTTGTTGTTTTGATTTGTTCTTGCACATTTATGTCCTTTCCAGGAATTTGGAGTTGTGTCAAATACTAGGCTGATTTCTGCAGCAACATCTGTGTGTAAGTGACCACATTTGGTTACATTTTACATTGTTAGGTTTTTTTCAGTGCTGAATAAAAACCTGTTTTATTTTAGTTTTCTCATTAGTATACATGGTGTAATAATCAGTCAATGTATTTTGTGTCAAACAGTGAAAACAAGGTTTTCCTACGCCTTTCCAAAGGAGTTCCCTTACAGAATGAATCATGTGAGTGGATTAGCAATGCATACTACTCATAACTGTTTTCCCTCTGCTCTTGCAGAGTTATTTATGCACTGTTGCGCTGCATTACAGCATGCCAGGACACCTTACACTGTATCACAGTGTTGCTATGTCAGTGTCTAGTAATACACGAAATTCCACAGCTAATGTTCACACAGCTCTGATAGAAATCCTGTTGCTGTGGGAAATGGCTTTGACCCGTGTGGAAGCGTACACACATTTATTCTGCACAGCATCTATCGATGTGGTGTTAAGTGGTGTGCAGCAGGAGAATTTTATTTATCCAGCTTCTCCACAGAGATGCCAGGGCGTCACGGGGGCTGTTCTGACACGTTGCCTGTCCAGAAAGTGGTGTAAATTATTATTTATAGTGAGCCGCTGCAGACCGATAAAAGGAGGGAGTGGCTCACATAATCGAGAATGAGTTTGCACAGTGCTGCGACTCATAAGATAATTTCTCGTGTCCACTCTCTGCAGACATTATATTAATGTGAGTGGCAGGAGGACCATCAGGGACACTGATGGTTTATGAAAGGTCACTTACACTTGGTAGTTATGCTTTACAGCACAACTTTGTGTCAAACAAGCATTGAAATAAATTATATTTATGTTTGTCTGGCAGTAGTGATTTAATGATTGGCCATCTCTGCTGTGGAAATCAAATTATTAAAAAAAAATAGAAATACTAGAACCTAGTAAAATGTATATACACAGATGTTTGGCATCCAACCTAAATATGGTTCATAATGGAAGTGTAGATGAGCTGGCAAATATTGCTTTACTTTTATAATGTGCCAGACATGATGAAAACACTAAAATAGTAAGTAGTAATAGCAAAAGATATACTCATTGATAAATTCATTTATCATTAATAAAAACACAAACAATATTTGGTCAAAGTAAATGTAAGAGCTTTTAATCTGCCTCCCCCTTTTCTGATCTCATATGTACACTATTTCTTCACAGATATTAGAATGTGAATTCTACCTTCTAGAGTTGATGGTAAGGAGTACAACATTTGCTATTAATGAGGTTAAAGGGTGTTGGTTGAACGGACTGATTTTGATGAAATTAATTTTTCAGGACTGCTGCCTGATCGTGTACCACCCATACAGACCACTCCTGCAGTATGTGCAGGACATGGGACAGGAGGACATGCTGCTGCCCTTGGCCTGGTAGGATTGTGTCTGTACTCATGAATGTGAAATTAAAATATGTGACCATAACAATGTTTTAAATGTCATGATACATTTATCTGATTTTGGAAGCACCACTCATAGTTGATGCTGTTGTGTTTCTGTACCAGGCGAATAGTGAACGACACTTACAGGACGGATCTGTGTCTGCTCTATCCTCCCTTCATGATTGCCCTAGGTAATATTAGTCCTTTGCATGTCTTATTGTTGCTTTATAATAGAGTTACTGACTTTTAAAGTAGCTTTATTAGATGTAACTTGATCATCCTTTCTCCCTACAGCCTGTCTGCATGTCGCCTGTGTGGTGCAGCAGAAGGATGCCAGGCAGTGGTTTGCAGAGCTCTCTGTAGATATGGACAAAGTAAGTTTGGCACCTCAGATGTTGTATTAAAAAATATTTTAGTAGTTTTTGGTGAATCTAAATGAAGAAAGAGTGTATGTTTGCTCTCAGAAATTTGGATCAAAACTTCTACTTCTACTTCTTGATACCATACATATGGTACTTTTTTTTTTTTAGCTGTAGCTCAGTTTGAGTTCACTCCTGTGTATGTGTGTTTTCTGTCAAGATCCTAGAGATTATCCGTGTAATTTTGAAGCTCTACGACCAGTGGAAAAATTTTGATGATCGGAAGGAGATAGCTGCAGTGTTAAACAAGATGCCTAAGCCCAAACCTCCTCCTAACAGGTAAACCCTCTGTTTTTCTGTATGTCATTTCAATGGGCAACAGACTATAGAAATATGTTATTTAATAAATATCCTGTGCTTTCCTCTTCCATTAAGGGAAAAACACATTTAATCAATACTTGTGCAGATCTTGAAAATCTTAAAAAAGAATGGAACAGTGTAAACAGGTCGTCTTAAGATAAGAACAATCAATGGTGTAAAAATCATTTAAATTCAGGTTCCCCATCCAGACCAATGTGATCTGGAGTGGGTCAGACCTGTAGAATTCTATTATAATAACCTATAAATATTGACAACTTCAAATTTTCTCTTTGCTTTATTGTAAAAAAGTAAAATTACATGAAAATGTTTACATTAACAAACTATCCTTTTACAAAAAATGGGAATAACCTGAACAAATATGTACAATCTGAAATGTCCTAATAGGAGTATATGTAATTTTACTAATATTCTGTATTTCTAAGAGTTGTAAACATGTATAAATGGTAAACTGAGGCAGAATATTGTTAAAATTGCACTTGTTATATTTAATACATTCTAAGTTCATATTGTTTGGATTTTTAAGGCAACATTGTAAATATTATCATAATATAATTTTACTTTTTCGCTGTTATTATTTTACTGGTCCACTTGAGGTCATGTTGGGGGGAATATGGCCCCTGAACTAAAAATGACTTGTCACCCCTGATGTAGAGCCTCGTGCTTGTAAATGTGTGTCTGTGTTGCGTGAGTTTCATATCTCTGTCTGTGTCTTTGTTCATTTCTGCAGTGAGAGTGACCAGAGCTCCAACGGGAACCAAAGCAACTCCTACAGCCAGTCTTAGCGTGGACTCCGTGTTCCCCTGGTTCCATCACATTGATGTAGACGGGGTGGATCTGTCAAAAGCGTCACACAGAACAACCCTGAACGAGTTCCCATGTTCGTCTTTGACTGTCACGTGACCACCCAAAAGCAGAGAACCCATGTCCTCACACTCAACCCCCCTCCCACTTCTCTGCTCATTGTGGGTTTAAGGTATCAGCTGTCAGATGGCCACTCTAACCTGCACCAGACTTGAAAATGAATGAAAACTGAGGAACTTATTTTTGGATACGCGGGGTGAAATTAATGGGAATTAGAGATGTGATGGTTCAGAAGTCTTGTGATGATCCTGACATCCTTGAACAGCCCTGAGGAGCAAGTCTTTTCACGTGGAGCTCCTTGGGATTTGAGCAAACTTGATCACAAATATGTGTGTGTGTGTGTGTGTGTGTGTGTGTATGGCCAGTCTGGGTGGATTTTTTTTTTTTTTTATTCCTCAGGGACTATAGTAGTCTTCTGTACTGGTGTCTGTAGAACGGTTTGATCCTGTGCTGTTGAGTGGACACCCCTTCCGTCTACTGGTAGATCATGAACTTCTCTCTGACAAATGAATTGAAATGAATTATGACTATATTTTACTGTTCTGAATCATGGCAACTCCACCTCATTCCTTTCATTCCCGCTTCCCTTTTGTAAATAGTCTTACGCTTCATTTATTTTGTATGTCATTTTGTTTTTTATTTTTTTGCTCAATTGTGAAATTACTTGGATGGAAATCATAGGCTGGTGAAAGTGCCCTTTCCCTTTGCGTTACTTGTCATGGTTCTATTTGCCTGCTGCAAAGCTCTTTTCATTTATTCTGCTTTAGTTGTAGAATAATGTGTAAAGTTTATTTTCTTATCCTTTTTGTTTTTTTATTTGTTAATTAAATACTTGTCGGGGCTAAAGCCAAATTAGAACTATTTGTCTAATTTTTGTTGTGCTTTCTTATTTGTGCTCCCGCCATTTATTTAATCATCAAATTGTGGCAATATGTGTGTGTGTATCCATGCGTAGATGTCTATATTTTTGTCATGTAATGCAGTGAGAGGTGTGTGCGTGTGTCTGCGTGAGTATGTGTGGGTCAAAACAAGGTGCTTCAAAGCCTTACAAAATAAAAGCTGCTGGTGACAGAAAATGCCCCCTCATATAAAACATAACACATCCCATTCACCTAAATTATTTCTGTTTTTAAAGCTTTTATTATTTACTTTTTTTTGGCTCTAGAAGCTTACTGTGTTCTCTATAATAGCTGTTGGAAACACCACTTTTTTAGAAAACATTACCATGTTTAAAGTCGGTCCCTTGGTGGGAAGAGCAGACGTAACAGTGAAGCAGTTTTGTCGTTTTCTGCTTTTCCCTTCTGGCATTTTTCCTCCCCTTTAGCGGGCTCCATCTGTTACATGATCATTCTCTCCAGTGGGCATAAAAATAAAAGGGCTTCACCTAAATATTCCTACTAGATCTTCTGAAAGTAGTTCCCGAAATGTTTTATCAATTACTTGAAATGCGATGTTTATCATTTGAGAGATCACTTATGGTAATAAAATGTTTGGTGTGTTAAGCAAAGTGGTTCACTGCTGTTCTTCAGATGATGTGCACTGCCCTTGGTGAATCCTCTACCATGTTACAAAAGTCTGAAAGTCTCCTTACCTAACTTCAATGTGAGTACCCAGCAGTGGTAGGACCCCTAGTGGTTAATGTAATAAATACATAACATGTACATAACAGATTTTGGGATTAAGTTCATGTTTTAACATCATGGTCCTTTTAAATTAAATATAAACACCATATATGATTCCAGATTTTAATGTTAAAACATCACTACCAGGCTGTTTTTAATTCATTGTGCAGTATGAAAGGATGCACTGCTCAGTTGTTGTCGTCAAGTGTAGGTACAGTGGGTACACGCAGTCCCCGTGACGTCACAGACACGAGGTAAAGCTGGCAGAAAAAAATAGGTTATACATCCTGAAGCATCTGTGCTTCAAAGTAAAACCTTTTACATCACACTGTAATATATAGAGAATAACACAAGCAGCTAAAATATCTACACTGAAAAAACAAACAAACCCTTAATTAAACATAAACAGGTGTATTTTCTGTGGAATTCGCAGTCATTGCTTTTGAATGTTTTAATTCATTTACTTATTTTTAAGCTTCTCACATAAGTTGTATGTCTTGTGTTTTTCTTTTATCTGTTATTCATTTGGCTTCATGGTTTTAAATTTTTTGTAGCTTTATTACCTTCTTAGTTTCCTGTTTTTGTAAAAGGGTGGTTGTTTTCAGGAGATCTGTGTGTGTTTGACAGTTAAAAGATCATTTCTACATATTGCTATTCCCTCACAATGATCCGTATCTGCATTGTTATTTTACAATTTTTGTAAGAAAATGCTTATATACTTTGATAAATGTGGTAAGACTAAGGTTAGTACTTCTGTCAGGTAATAATATCCATATTACCCCACAAAAGAAACCCTAATAGTCCAAGTACAACTCTGACCAAAGTATCTTGTATTCACATTTATGCAAACCATTTTACCATAACGTACAATGTAAAAAAAAAATCTTTAGCTTTGCTGTTATAGTGATCATACATGTGTACTCGTGTCTCTGGATCATGATAAAACTGGAAAAGATAAGAAATATGTTGAAGTAAGACAAAAAATATCAGTAAAATGTTTCTGCAGACCAATGAACCAATTATTTAATGTGACCTCTTTTTGCAAATAACATGTCTTGAATTGTTTCGTACAGACAATATGAGATTTAATGCACTGATTGTCAGTTGTTTCCTTCCACCCATGTCAAAAGTTTCTCACAGTTATGATGCATTTGTGAACAGAAATCATATTATCAAACTAAACACTGACTTTTACCTGTAGATGGTATTATGCTCTGATTTTGTCTTGTGCAGAGACAGAATATATATAGGTATGCACATATTTTCTCTATTTTTCTAGACAGATTAATATACAGTAATGTAAAAAATTATCAGACCATCAAAAGTCATCAAAAACAATGGTTATGCAATCAAGTCCTAACTCCTGTGTGTATCATGTGACTAAAACAGACAGAAAAGAAAACATGGAATGTCTAAAAGCACTGTTTTTGTCAGTGCAATGACATAGATATTGATGTAAGAACTGAAGTGATTTTGGTTATTATTGAGAAAACATGTTAAATGGATAGATATCAGCTCTGAAATTAAACTACTATGAGCTATTTTTGTTGTTGTCATTATATTTGTCCAAACAAATGTACCTTTAATTGGACCACTTCAACAAGAAACATGCATGGTCTAATCATTTTTATAATGTTGTCTTTTCTGTTTGTTTTAGCCACATGATACACACAAGAGTTTGTACTTGATTCAATAACCGCGTTTGATAACTTTTGATGGTCTAATAATTTTTTCCATGACTGTAATTGCAAATGATGAAGGACTGAATGAGGAAAGTCAATATCCTTAATATTATTTCACTGCTCTGACCCGTTTAAGGTCAAACTGGGCTGTATGTGACCCCTGAACTATAATGAATTTGACACCCCCGTTCTACACCCGGAACTCCTCAAACCTAGTCTGGGCTTTTATTTTGTAACAGTGCACCGGAAGCCTGTTTGTCACGGTTGACAGTGATCGTGGGGAGGCTACAAGCAAGCAACGAGCTCCGAGTGGGCTGCGGAGGATGTCGACCCCTCTGCGGGGACAGGCTCCGGGCGGGATGCTTGTGTCCGGTGGGCCCTTCCTCAGCCAGTGGCCCCCCTGCTGGACCCCTCGGCACCCATGAAGCCCCCGCTGATGAAGCCCCGAGCTGCCAGAGTGAGGCGGAAAGCGGCCGGAGACAGAGAGCATGTACTGGCGCGTCGGGTTCGCCTGGACGCGGTCGTTTGTGGTTGATCTTGGCCAGAACCAGAGCTTCTCCTCCGGCCTGCTGGCCACCGATGAGCAGCTCTCGTTTTATGGGTACATCATCGCCGACCCACTGCAGGACTACGGCGGGATCATGTCAGCTTTGGGCTCGGACTCGTGGTGGCGGAAGACGCTGTATCTGACTGGTGGGGCTCTGCTCGCTGCGGCGGCTTATTTGCTGCACGAACTGCTGGCCATCAGGTACAAAACAACACAGAGGCATCAGAGGAGTGATCTGAAGCTGCACACATCATCACTTTACTCTATTTCCGGGGCCAAATCGATTAGAAAAACCGCTAAAACCGGATCCTATTCTGTCAGATTTTCATTTCACATCTCCAAGGTCTGGTGTATTTTCACTGAGGTTTGGTATTACTTAATCTCGCCAGATTGGGCGGAGTAAAAGCGGAGTCTGTGGAGAATAAGGAATCGTGAGTGGGTGGTTTATGATGTAACAACCCCCTCCCCTCCCCT
>JAPSES010000098.1:9566533-9576609 GCA_029822895.1 Maxillicosta whitleyi | reverse complement strand
CACACACACACACACACACACACACACAAATATTCATGTTTTTTTCACTCTCTTTTTGCCCTTAAATTGCACACTCTGGCTCACATTTCAACATAAAAGGCTGAATATTAATAGTCTAGCCCAGACTATGAAATAAAACTGTTGTTAAACAGGACGCTGTGAGAGGGAAATGAAAGCCTGCCATTTACTGAATTTTTTTTTAGATTACAAACATAAAAACAGGTTATTTAATACTCATTATGTCAACAAATCTGATTTATAGTTCTTCATTCATTTTGGTTTTGCACCCACTGAGCCTACTAAATTTGTTTGATGCAATTTTATGCTAATTTTAATTCATGATTTCCACTTCTATCAATGAAATAAATCAAAATGAGCATCTTATCAAACCGAACTCTGTCCTGCCCTTAATTAATGCATAATGGTGTAGGAAAATATCCGGAAAATTCAAGTGACATTTGTTAATCTGTTATATAAAAAAAAGTAAAAATAAAAAAATATGAGTTTTAAATCAGAAAAGAGTCTAAAATGTACATTACATCATCATTTAGTGTTTCTGTCCTCCTCTCATAGGTCTCCTTTTGGTCTCATAGCATCCACTAGGTGGCGTTAGCAGACTGTTGCTGATTCTGCTATTGATCAGCCCAAGCGTCTAATAAAAAAATATTAGACATGAGGTGTGAAAAATGAGCTGGGCAAAAGAAAAAGACAGATAAGTTAGCGGAAGATATATGATTTAAAAGGCTATTACATAACGTTACTGATACAGGACGTGTTCTGCTTGTTCTTACAATACACAGTGTGAACAGGATTTTCACTTCTGTATTAATTAAACAAATTTTAATTGGGTTTTTTTTTCCAGCTTTTTTTTTTAATTTAATTTTTTTAATTTTAATATGTGTATGAAGCCACACATGTTACATACCTACAGTTATTAGAATTACTTCTTTAAAGATTATAGTGGATAGGGTGCAATACATATTTTATTATACGTATATATTTTATAATGTATATATAATAAGGCAAAAAAACAAATAATAAGATAATAGCCTGTAAAATAACATTTATATTGCATCATTTTGTGTCCCATGAAGGTATTTAGGCCCAAAGTGCATCCTCTAGTTAACTTATTCCGTTCACAGGCCTGAAAATCTACACCATGTGTGCAAATATATATATTATTTTAATTTTAATTCATGAGGCCTGATGAAAATGTGTTCCTCGGTGTGTTTTAATGCTGTCTGAGCATCTTCACGGGTATCTCTCCACAGAACAGTATCAGTGCACATCAGCGATGGCAAACACTTCTCCGAAATTGCTGAAGGACAATTAAAGCAACCGAGACGAATTGATAAAATCCATAATTATAATGCAAGACAGCGCTCTAAACGCTCGCGACTCTTCCTGCCGCTTCAACAAACGTGCAAAGACTGCAATGATGTAGAAAACAAATACGATTTAATGACAAAAAGCATATAGAAATTGTGCAATCATTGATTTCTTTTCCTCTTCGTATGATCACAGATTTCAGGTCGATGCTATTTTGTTTTGGTTTTTTATTTACCTCCCCTCTCTCTCTCTCTTAAAAAAAAACGAAAAAGAAAAAAAAAACGAAAAAGAAAAAAAAAACTCAAATGCAAATGAAGGATTCGATGAAAGATACTTCTCACGTCGTCACAGAATTACTGTAGGCTTCTTTTTAATTAAAATAGAAATACTGGGCCCATTTAAATTAAGGTGCAAATTATTATTAAATGGTTTAAGCAAAGCAAATGTAATTACAAAACACTGGTTAAAATATTGCTTTGCTTATTACTTGTTGATTAAAAAAATTAAAAACTGGACTTTTGATGGTCCATTTCCACGTACACATTGTTTTGACATTGTTAACTTAGCCTAATGCATTCACAAAGTTACTCAAAACCAAAACGTGCCATGGAAGTCGCCTTAAATTCGTGTTATGGGCCTACTTAAATATTACATTAAATCATCCACATCCTCCAGTTGGATTTGAGTTTTTTTTTTTGTTTTTTTTATATCTGTAATTTCTACTGAATTGAGTCAGAGAATTAAAAACTCCAACCATTAGTGGATTTACCCACATAACCTTCCACTTTCAGATCAAGTCATTTATCACAGGATTTAAGTGGCACAAGAACACGTGTCTGTGTTTGTGCTTTGGCACAGACTGACAGAGAAAACTGAACAAACGAACATACAAACAAACAAACAAACGAAGCCATACAAAAACGAATGGAAATACATCCCACAAATAGTCTTCTCAGAGATAAGTGAATCATACAGTAGTAGCCTCTGCGGCCAGAGCTGGTACCAGGATATATTCAGTTTGTTTTTTGTTTTTTTGTTTTGTTTTTTTGTTGGATTTTTTTTTTTTTCTTAGGAAAGGAAGGCAAAATGAGCTGGATTGCTTTGAGTGTTCCAGCCGGACAGTCTCGGTCTTTCTTGTCACAGCATTTGGAAAAGTACAGAAATAACGAACAGCAAAACACACTGTAAACAGGCGCACAGAAATGTCTGCACAGAAAGAAAAGCATTAAAGTGAACCAATACTCAGTCTTCATTTTAACATTATCATTATTATTATTACTATTATTACTATTATTATTATTATGTTTTATGTAATACTTGTAGATTAATTATAAGTTATTGTAATTGTGAGAATTTTAAATTACATTAATAAAACAAGGGAACATTTTTATTATAATAAATTATATGTGAAATTATACAACTACATACATTTGGGTTATATTACCACGTAAAATAATAATAATAGTAATAATAATAATAATGGTAATAATAATAATAATTGGCTGGTATTGGTTTAAATTTTTAACATTGTACAGCAGTTGTCTGCCATTTCAGCCCTCTCTTGCCACAAGCTGCACAGAACCCCTGTTGCTTTTGTTATGATGGAAAGATGGCGTTTATTTACCCACACTGACTGCGACTTATCATGCCCGAAGCTTGTTTTATATTTTCCCCTGCAGACACCTCGTGTCCACATCCCACTCTGCCTTTCTTTAATGACACATTACATAATGACACATTGGCGCCTTGGTAGAAGGGATAAAAAGCATTTCATATCGCCTTTTTTTTCTTTTTTGGTTCGCGCACATCGGCCATATCCCAATATGCTGCCAGTTCCGCGGCATGAAACCTCTCCATACAGCTCTCTGCTATGCGTATTTTTAGTGCTTGAGTGCCACTATATTCCCACTGTGTGTGTCTAGGGGTCCAACATTTAAACTGGCAAAGGTCCAGTTCGAAGCGGTCCAGCACAGAGAATCAAACAAATAAAGAGGCATTCGACCTCCTTAAGGGTCTGTTTTGCTCAGAATGACGGACAACATTGGGTCACTGCACAGGAGTTTGTCCTCCGTGATGAGGAGGGGTGTCCCCGTACATGTCCTCTCCTGGTATTTGTCCCCCAGCGGGTGTCATCCTCTTCTCCTTCTGCCGTCTGTTACAAAACCAAACTCTCACCACCTCCTTCTCCAGCTGCAAGCTGTCCGCTAGGGAGTTGATCTCCGCTGCTCCGGGTTTCGGACATTTGAGAAAATGGCTCTCCAGAGCCCCTTTAACACCAACCTCAATGGAGGTTCTCTTTTTCCTTTTCCTTCCTTGTGCCGCGATTTTATCCAGGCTAGTGGGGCTCCCCGAGGTGGAGTCCGCCTCCTCCAGCCACTTGTTCAACAAGGGCTTGAGTTTACACATGTTTTTGAAGCTGAGCTGAAGCGCCTCGAACCTGCAAATGGTGGTCTGGGAAAACACGTTTCCATACAGGGTCCCAAGAGCCAGACCCACATCCGCCTGGGTGAAGCCCAGCTTGATACGCCTCTGTTTGAACTGCTTGGCGAACTGCTCCAACTCGTCCGAGGTCGGTGTGTCCTCATCCGACTGGTCCTGGTGGCCCCCGTGCTGGTGATGGTGTGAAAGAGACTGCTGGTGGGCCCCAGGGCCGCCTCCATGTTCACTGAGGTGCGGGCTGTGGCTGTGGTGATCCTCATCCCGCAGGGGGTGGTGGTGCATCCCCCCTTGCTCTCCACCCGGCATTAGACCGAAGCCGGACTGCGAATACACCAGGCTCTGTCCCTCAGACGTCGCCATGCCGGGGATGTGCGTGGTAGCTGTGGTGGTTCGCCATGCTCTGGCGTCGTGATGCGCCTGCTGGTGCGCTAGGTGAGGGTGTCGCTGTTGCTGCTGCTGCTGTTGCTGTTGCTGCAGACTGGTGGAGTTCTGCAGCTCCTCTCGGTCACTGTCGTGTAGCACGGGCTTCACGTCTTGTTCTCCGAGGGGACTGGATGGCCAGGGCGCCCCGCTGTCACCGTGAGAGAGAGCCGTTATCCACTGGTGCGCGTGGCTGAGCGGATGTCCACCGCCCGGTAACGTGCTATAGTCGTTCTGGAGCAGGGTGTGCGCGTCCCTGTACGCTGCCGCCTGCTGCATGCTCCCGGACTCTGAGTGCGGCGGCGGCGCGCTGCTGGGGGTGGTGAGGACGCTGTAGTGGTTGGACGTTGCGGTCGCCATAACTATCGGAGCCAGAGTGATAGCTGGAGTTAAAAGGAGGCTGCCTTTGACAGTAACTCTTTTGCGCCACGGGGCAGCTAGGCGTCTCTCTCCAGCATCTCCCGGGCGCTGTGCCAAGGGGACGCAGAGGCGCGCACCTGTGGTCCGCCTCGCTCCTCTCTTTATTGGCCAAGAACGGTTGACAGATGTGGTTACCCCTGACAGCACCCCGCTCATTGGTCACGGGAGATTGTACAGAAACCCCAATCACTCTGCCCAACAATACTAGCAGTCCTGCCGCATGCTAGAGTACAAAGTGGAGGGAGAAATCGGGCTGCCGACTGTAAACACAGAGTAGACTCTACAAGCTCTTCTGAGAGGAAAAAAGTAACTTTATTTTGTAAACACTTCCTACTAACCTTGATCTGCTCTAGGTCAGTGGGCCAAGATTCACTTATTCGTGCGTCAAAATGGTGCGTAAAAGTTGTACCAGAGCGATATAAATTACACATTAACTGATACAGTGAGCGCATTAATCAGTTCCAGAACGCACCTCCAGGAGCCCAACACACACACGCACACACACACACCCGGGACACGCAAGACTGAAGGCAGACTTTAACGTTATTCACATGATTTTGAGGTAGTATGTTTGGGGATTTGGGGGACATGAAACCAAGAGCAGTGATCACAGCAGAAACTTCCAGCTGCCTCTCTGCCCTCAGGACGCTGTCCAGAGAGAGGGGCTGCGTGCTTCCAGGGCCTCTGCCCCGTTGCCATGGCGAACGCGTTGAATGGAACAACAACGCCCACGTCACAGCTGCAATTCGCTCCTTCTTTTCGTTCCGTTCCAAAGGGCTCATTGGGGCCGCGCGCTCGGCCGTCGGGACAAATAATGGGGGCGAGCGGAGAGGGCAGCTCGAGGGCAAAGAGAGAAAGCTGCAAGAATGGATCCCTCAGCCTGCCCTGCACCCGGGCTGCCCCCCTCCACCTGCTTGTTGGGTAAACTTTGAGATGGATGCACTCACACTGCCACGCGAGGTTTGGTTTTCTCAAACCTGCCAAAGTAAGACTTTAAATTCAATATCTGGAGGAGAAAATGATTTATTACAGCGCAGTTCAATAAACTGTGATGGCTCAAAAGTATCCTTCAGTTTTAAAAACAAAAAAATATGTTTAAAAAAAAAGCATAAAAAATGTTTTAGTTTTACATTGACCCACTGATACTAAATATTTTCAATCATTAGTTACCCTATTAAAATATATCTTTTTAAATTCATTCATTCGTGGCATCAAATGTTACATTTCATTAAATTGTGATTGTGAAATACAGCTGAAAAGATCTAAAACATAATTCTACAGGAGGCAGTTTAATACTCTCAGCAGTACTTAACACTAATTACTTTTATCAAAAGTCCATCAACATGAATTAAACAGGAATGTGTTGAATTTCAAGCTGACCACAAACAGAAAACACTTATTATAGTAAAGACAAATTTGATTCTAGCATTATAAAAGGCGATTGCTGAAATCAAATGCATGTAATCATTGACATTTTGATTAATAACTTAATTTTAATCATATATTTCCTCAGTAAATGGAAGACTACAGCTGAATTAATTTAGATTCTTAACTCAATTACTGCCAACACTGTTTAACCAGTGGTTTTACAGTTTTACCAAAGCTGGAAATGCTTTCATCAAAACAGGACCATAAATGTGTTAATCCATCTGATAATATAATTTTGCACTCCCCGCACTGTTGGTTGGAAAGTAACACTGACAATAAGAAAACCTCATCAAAACACTCATTTTGGATTATGTGGTGGTTCTATATCTAAATGAATGCATTAATATTGAAATTAAAGTAATTCTCATTTTTCTGAGCCCCCCTGAAACCCTTCCAGACCCCTGGGGGGTCCCTGGACCTACTTTGGCAACTACTGGCGTTTAGGAGATGTGATTTTATTGGCGCAAAGTGGGACACTAGCTGTAAAACATAACAGCTATTAAGAGGTTAAAGCAACCACAAAGGACAAAAACTATCCAAGTTTCACCTTCAAACAGCCGTGCCATGAAACATTATGGGAACCAGTGAAATATGTGAACTGAAAGTAAGAATTATACACAAATGCAATAAAATTTGCCTCATAATCTTAATTAAAGACTACAGCAAAAAATGAAATCTGCATAGGAAGTGATAGGTTAATCAATAAACACTTTGAATCTGATAAAGCTAACCTGACGTACACTGAATTATAGAGATCGAAAGAACACTGGTTTATGATTAGGGGGTAATTCTGAGAATTACCAAATGTGTCGCCAGGGGCTCTGGAAAGCCGTGTGTTGAGAGAGGCAAAACATATTACCCTAATAGACTAATATGCAAACTACTGGCTGCCCAATTACAGAACTTAATAACGCATAAACGATGCGAGTCCTGTTCTTACAAGACGAAGAGGTCGCTGTTAATTCAGTCAAAGGGCTGGGTATGCTGTCAACACAGGCAGTGGTAACATACACATACTGTCTCTGTTTCGCTGTCCTTCGTTCTGTATTCAAGAGTGAGAGTTAATGATGGAGAATCTGAGCGTTAAATTAACAGTAATTATATGGCCCCAGTGCTGTAAAGATTCAATTTCTTGGCAAGTCTAATGGGCCTAAAGTGTCCCTGTGCGCAGCCAGAACTCTCTATGAGATATTTATGATTGAAACGCACACAGACTCAACAAAAACAAACACGTGCGCCTTGTATACACTTATAAAAATAAAGGTATCTAGTGCTTTTTACACATGAAATCCAGATATTCTTTTTGGCTTAAAAATTCTTAGTGTGTCCCAAAACCTGACCAGCACTCCTGAAATCCAGATGTGAAAAGCCACTTTTCAGCTCTTGTGTAAATACTGCCACCCTCTCTCCCACATTAGTTTGAAAAGAGAATGGTTCAAGTGCCAGGTGAAGCTTTTTCTGAGAGTGAATGTTTGCAAGCGAACCAGCGTTCGCTTGTATTCTGTCTGCTTTCACTTTCCAGACCAGTGCGTGACCGACCCATGTCCCTCCCCCTGTGGGAACCCTTAGTAGGGGTAACTGGGGCAGGGGGGCTTCTTTATGCTGCCGGACGCAGGGAGATAATGGCCATTCCTCCACAGCTGGCCCACACAATCAAAGGGAGAGGGGACTTGGAGGATTCCAGCTTTAACCAGGCCATTGTCTGGGCTAATTACATCTGAATGCAAGACCCCGAGAACCCACCTCCCCCCGTGAGCAAAACCTGCACAGAATACCCCAAACAGCCCTTCAGGGATGAGGGAGAATGCACGAACACGAAACAGAAATATATAGAACCTGGACTCCTTCATTACCCCTAAACATAAGCTCATACCCACACACACACCTACACATACACTCCGGACTTGGTCATTACACACATATACACACACACACAATCCTAAAAGGCTCTCATCAAAGTGTTGTGTCTCTCACACATGCGCACACACACACACACACACACACACACATGTGGCACTCAGCATTAGATCAGATCTCAGCTTGCTGCTCTCAGAAGTGATGAGGAGGTCTTAGAGGACTTAGATTGAATAGAAAACACACTGAAGAGCCTTTTCCCAATGCTCCCCCATAATCCCAATCTATACACTCCCTCTGCCCCTCAACTGCCATAGCTAGGCTCCATCTGTAGCCTAAACAGTATAGTCTTAGTTCTGTACAGTGTTATTTGGATCTGGAGTTATGTCAGGATATCTTGTTGTTGGTGTCCATCTCCATCAGAACACATCATGTACTTACTCATATACGAGTTTCTTTGTAAGTCTGAAAGAGTAGGTGTTGTTTCCTCCTGCTTCATATGTATATTTGTGTGGGTCTAGTTTTATATATGAGGTATTTTCCCTGGACACGTTTCACATTTTGTGTGCATTTATTTGTGTGTGCGTGTATGTGTGTGAAACAGTTTCAGGGTTAGGAGGTCTCACTGGTGCTCAGTTTAGCATTGATTTATTCTCTTTCTCCAATTTATTTCCCCTTCGCCTGATCTGCCTCTGGGAGGACAAATGGAGGAGAAACGCCATGCACAGTAACCATCCTTCTCACACACACACCCACATACACACAGTGACAAATGTTTCCACAAGCTGATATTCACTCAAATTCATATTTCTACATAGGGTTTGGAAGCGACTGCACACTCAAACACACATAGAAAACCCTCAAACATCTTTAAAGCTGAAGTTTGCCATTTTCCAGCGTTACTGTGCAGGACCAATCGGGGTGGTGACCATCTATGAAACTATAAATTCAGAACACTCCCCAACTCCCAAGGCACCAGGGCTCCTATAAGACTTCCTATGTTGTCCCATATAACTGTCTTCAGAAAACCCATAAAGACATAAAGGGACGCTCCTACCTCTAGGTGAGTGGTCATAACTCAGCAGCAGGTATTTTTACCGTGACATTGCTGTCGTGGAGCACAGATTCATCTCGTCTGCTGTTTTATAATGTCCTACACAAAGTCCAGATAGACGAAGCATGAGTGCAGTCATATATTAGAGGCAGCTTGGTGTCACAACCAACTGTAATGGTTTGGTGGTGGAGGTGTTAGCGATGGAGCGGGTACATGCTAAACACCTCATGTCACTTCTGCTTTGGTGGGTAATAACAAACCTGTCTTTCTTTCCTTTCCAAGTAAGTAAAGAAGAAAAAGAGAGCATCATGAAGAGGAGAGTGAGAGGCGGGAGAGGGGGCAGGTAGGTCGTTAAACCCACTTGAAAGCTCAGCGCCCTGATCGATAGTCCTGGGCCAAGCAGGGATTAAAATCTGGCTAAGTCTGTTCCAATCAATACTGATGGCTAACCCTGGGGTTAAAACAGGAGTAAATCTCCATACATGTCCATACACAAGTCTGCACTGTGGCCTACAGTACAGATAAATCTACAGCTATCCATGCAAATGGATACACAATGGGCAACCGTGCTACAGTAGTCGATACGAAGAGTACTCTATAGGCCTTCAGTGGTGACATATCCGGTTGTATCTGTGTAGATAGACAATCAGTGTAGATGGGAGATTGAGCCTTCAATGGGTAGAGTGTGAGTGAAGCTCATAAATGTGCTTCACACTGCATAAAAGAAATTTCAAGCAAGTAAAATCTTGTTTCTGGGAAATTAGCTTTTTCCCTTTGTGAATCTTATCAAGCATGTCTTTGTATTGTAAGCTTTTTTTAAAATTTTTTAATTTGCAAAAAAATGACATTTGACAAATGAAGAACAGCCAAGGTGCAACGTAAAAAAAAAAAAAACACAATGAAATAACGCAACTGTTAGATATGAGACAATGCAACACACTTGTTAACAGACTTAGACAATAGAGATAATGAACAACAGATTCAGATGTTTGGTGATAAATCAAGAGGGTAGGGGGGGTTGTGGAAATGGGGTAAAGGAGGAGAAAGGTACCTGTATGTGTTTGTGGGTGTCTGTGTGTGCGTGTACATAGTGTGTCCAAGCGTGTGTGGTTGTGTGTGTGTGTGTGTGTGT
>JAPSES010000098.1:9545633-9557129 GCA_029822895.1 Maxillicosta whitleyi | reverse complement strand
CCCCCCCCCCCCCCCCCCCCCCCCCCCCCCCCCCCCCCCCCCCCCCCCCCCCCCCCCCCCCCCCCCCCCCCGCCCGCAGGAGATGGAGCAGAGGACAGAGCTGAGACCAGGATCAGGAGAGAAGCTCAGCTCATTTCATTTTCATTTTCCCTTCATTTCACTGCGACTTGAGCCGTGTGTCGGGCATTCCACATGGATGAGGTGCCAAAATTTAGATCCACAGCCAGATGGCATAGATCAGTCGGGAAATAGCGACACAATCTGAACGGAATGGGATGGTTGGGGGTCAGTGATCCATGCTCCTTCCTTTCTTTTCCTTCCTCTTTTTTTTTTCTCTCTACTTTTCCTTTTTTTCTGTGAGGCACCTGAACGTACATAAACCCTAAACTCACACGATCAGAGAGCAGTCATTTACAAGGTAGACATAAAATCCTGCCAGCCTCAAGGCCACTGGCAGTATTTCTTTTTTTATGTGCGTATCAGCGTTTGCTGTCCGCACCTTCACAAGTGTGTCTTGTTTTTTGATGTTTTCATCGTTAAGAGTATGAAGGACTGTGACCCAATCCTCAGCACTGCAGGGGCTCCTCTCATCTCTCTCTCTCTCAGTGTAGTTCCCGTCACTAGCATTTCTGTTTGCAAACCCCTGCCCGTGTCCAATCAGCATGTAGCCAGTATAAAGTGAATTTGTGTGTGTAGAGAGAGAGAGAGGGAGATGGAAAAGAGTATGAGTGGAAGGGTGAGGTGTATAGCCCTCCTGTTTGAAGGGCTATATTTCATGTGTAATGTGTTTTAGATGCGTATACACAACCTGTGAGGGTTGTACAGTACATATAAAATGTATAGGAATATAGTGATGTATGGTTTGTATGTGTACAGCACTATGTAAAACAGAGCCCAGGGACAGATCAAAATGAATGCTAACCTCCTTACCTTGATCCAGTTTATCTAAAAATTAAATAATCCATATAAATAAACCTGAATGTTGCCTTCCTAAGTCTCCCCACACCATGTATACATATAATATAATCTGTGCATACTTTGTCATTGATGGATTTGCAAGTTTTTTGCCTTTCCTCAACGGGCAGAATGTGAATTAAGTGAATGGTGGATATGAAAAGGCAGGAGTCGGATACAAACGATTGAAATTAGTATCTCAACTCAGGTATAAAGTCACAGAAAAAAAATATTTGACCATCAAAACTCATCAAAACAATGGTTATGCAATCAAGTATTAACTCTTGTGTGTATCATGTGACGAAAACAGACAGAAAAGAAAATATGGAATGTCTAAAAGCCTGTTTTTGTCAGTACAATGACATAGATATTGTGTAAGTGATTTTGGTTATTAACAAAAAAACATGGAAAAACAGCTCTGAAATTAAACTCTTATTAACTACTTTTATTGTTATTATTATATTTGCCCAAAAAATGTACCTTTAGTTGTACCAGACATTAAAATGAACACGAAATTGAAGAAAATAAGGGTTGGTCTAATAATAACACAACTGTATATTGTTGGTTCAGGCAAGGTTGGAAATGACAGTGGGGTGGTTTAAATATATCTCAGTTTGGATCACATCTTTCTGGATTTTAAAACTGCATATGGCGTCCGTCACCAATTTTTCAACAAACCTGTAAAACGTGAGTGATAGCCTATGTGTCACGAATCTGTTAAATCTTTCTGTGATCACACACCTGAATCACCCCCCCAGTGAACAACTTCGACCACAAACAGTCCATGTGTTTATATACTAAACCAAAACCTAAACCAAACCATCACTCAGGTTTTTTTCAGCATTTCCATGCAACCACATTACAGCCGCAGCAGCGATAAACATGGAAACGACTTCATTGCCTCTTGCTACAGCGGCTGCACGGAAATACTGAAAAAACCCGAGTGAGTACATGTCAAAGTTATTCACCATGAAGGGGGTGTTTCAGGTGCATAATCACAGAAAGACTAACACATACTTGGGTTTTACAGATTTGATGAAAAATCGGTGATGAACGTCATATGCAGCTTTAACCACATTTGAATAAAACTAATTGAGAGCTCTTATTTTGTTAAAGTATAAAAGAGTCTCACAGTTGCTTTTGATCTAAAAACACTATGATACTCTATGCAAGTAGAAATGTAAGGTTTATGTTCCAGAAATGCACAGCAGCCTCATTCTCTTCTGGTGACTGCTGCTGGGAACAATCAAGTTGCCTCTACATCGAACATGACAGCTCCACATTGTGCAGAGCGAGGACATTATTTTCACTGGAGACTGAGGCTCCACTGTGTGTGTCTTTACCAGCCATATTAACTCCTCGTTTTCTAACAGAATTCAAGTTTGACTCCTTAACTCACTAAACTCTTGATGCACATCCAATGGTAGTAGGCAGTGAAAAGTGATGAAAAAAGTTCAGAGGACATCATTTTTCTGTAGAGAACAATGTAAGAATGTGTGGGTGAGTGTGTGGAGTGATTCAAGGCTCCTCTCAGATGAAAGGGTGATGCCAACTAAGATGAAGAAGAATGCATATTACAATGCAGGGCTTGGCGTCTTATAGATGTTCTGTAAGCTTTTTTTATACAATGATCTCTTTCACCTTTGGTGGCTGAAATTATTTATGTTTAGATGAATAATTTCTTCAGATGCACACAGTATAAATTCTGCAACCAGGGTTCTGTCAGTCAAAGCAACGGCAAAAAAATACGCAGAGACAAAGCATTGGATCATGAGAGTTTATCCACCACTTTTGTTAAAAATCTAGCTGATGTGACTCATGTTTAATTCAAGTTTACAGAAGAGGTCATGTATTGTTGCCATTGACAACATCTTAACAGAAAAACACATCAACAATATATTTAACATACAGTAGGTCTAGTTTTAAAAGGGATTTTAAGCAGAAACGGTACATGTTAGATCTTTAAGACCGAACTTATTTAAAGAAACATAACAAGATAAAACTGTATTATCTGTATTTATGTTCTTACTGTAGATAGATAGATAGATAGATAGATAGATAGATAGATAGATAGATAGATAGATCCTCCTGCAAAAGCTGAGAAACTTAATTTTACCTGAATTATTCACATACTGATAGGATTAGCGTTTAAAAACTTATATATTTTAGATCAGCAGATAATTTTGGTCACTGGCAGCTGTTTAGACCTTTAAGGGTTAAACTTAATGTGACAGAGAGGGAGATAAAGTGTGTTTTCAGTTAATGGAGAATGAGTTAATGTTGATATCTAACATAAAGTGAGTCCTACAAGGATGCTGCAAGACTGATCATACTGTGACTTGCTGATAATTAACCAATGAAGATCCAGTACTACTTTTGTCGTAGGTCCCAAATGATTTCTTTTCTCTGTATTTAACCCTTTTGAAGTGATTAGTCACCATTTATTGTAATATTATCTTTTTCTTAAATGAAAATCTGGTATTATCCTATATTTCATTTACTGTAGGTGTTAATAACAGCTCAGATTAAAGCTGAGGGTTATATCAGAAACAAAGAAAACAGAGAAAACTGAAGAAAAAGTGAGACTTTCTGCAAAATATCAATAACTGAACATATAAATAAGTGACTCCATGCACTGTCATCTACATTTAACCTTTAACAAGTCATTTATCGCCATTTCTTATGATATTATCCTGTGTATTTTGGGCTTTTTCTGTAAAAATCATGTATTTTTTCTATATTTAATTCACTAATCATGTAGATATTCATAAAAGCTGAGGGTTATTATATCAGAAACAGAGAAAACCGAAGAAATAGTGACTCTTTCAATGAAATATATCATTAACTAAACATAAACCCAGTGTTTCCATCCACTGTCATTGATCCAACTCCATGGGTTTTACTGGTGAATTGATGTTGTAGAAGATGATGGTGTTTCCACGGTAACTACGGACACTATCTGATGAACATGAAAAGATGACAAACTGTATTTTACACCAATTATTTACATGTATTAATATGATCAGTGGTTCATCAGGTATTTAACTTGTTATGTCAGTATATTATTTTGCTCACTGGTAGATGTTTGGGTTTTTATGGGTTAAAGTGTCATAGCAGATTTTGAGTCAGAACCAAAAAGTAGGTGTCATGTTAAGGGGAGATGGAAATGTAAGCATTCATATGTGGACAACCGCAGCAGCCTGTTGCTGATTGTGTGAGTTTGATGGAAGCTGTTCCAACTGATGCTGCAGCTATCAGTGTGCGCGTATGACCTCAGGACAGATGACACAAACGTGTGCCCTCCTCCCCGTAACCCCTCTCTGTGTAGCTGCACTCCAGTAGGAAATTGAATTGGAGGGTTGACCCTACCTGACACAAGGCAAGCACCATTGATTTTTATTGAAACATGAGCCATCGATACTGAAATTGCCTTTGATTCACTGTGTATGTGCCTCTGTGTGTTTGTTTCCCTAGCGACCGGTGCAATTTGGATCCGACCGTCATTCAGGTCATTTTCTCATCATAATTTCAGTTGTGGCACACTTAGTGTATTTGCAAATAAATTCCCCTCCAAAAAAAAAAAACGTATTAGAGCCAAACTATTTCAGCTTATAAAAATTAATTAACAAAATTAAATTGGTTTGGGTCTCAGAGGTAAAAGTATTATTATGGGAGAGAAAAAAAGATGGGATTTGATTTTTGTCAACTGGATGATTACTGTGTGAACTTTGGATAACAGATTTATCCACTGCTTTTAAATAAACCCTTAAAATAGCTGACTGTTTAACAATATTAGATCAGTGTCCACTTTCTGTCCGTTTACAGTACTTTAAGAGCAGATGTTTCAATTTCCTTTTTCTGAATATCTCACACCTCATGACAGTGAACATTCTATTTGCAGATGATCCTGAAATATGATTAAAACCCTTTGAGCTATTAACAGACATTTAAGTCTGTTCATTAAATGCAAGCAAATATTCTTACAGGATATAAATGAAAGCCTACTTTTTGTCTTCCTCTTGGGAATTTGGATGTTATCTCACTATCATCCAAAGATCCCTGGTGGTGTTTTCAATGTGCATATTTATTGTACTTTCACATGTGTAAAATGTGGAGTCTCTCAATCAAAGCAATAGTAAAAGATGTACAGTACAAGTAGATGATACTGTGAAGGAGTGTGACATTATAGGAGTCAGTGAAAATCTGGCTGATGTAACATAGGGCAGAACTAATGTTTATTCACATTTATTTACAATTAATGATCTGTCATTTGTGCAAAGGGAATCTATGTAATTTCCTTAGCTGAAATATTGAATGTAAGTCACAAAATTGAAGTGTATCAGAAGATTATTGGCTGTTTTGATTTATTCTAAATGTTCCATATAGCTTCAAACTGTAAACATGTCTTGTTGAATCTCTTGTTCCCATGGTCAAACTATTACTTGGCTGTAACATATAATTTAAGACAGTACTTGTAGCTGAAATTACATTCTGCCTCCTTTGAGTATGATTATAATGACAATACCAAAATAAACAGTCATTCACAAAAACACACACACACAGATGCACAGTACCCAAACAAACACGCACTAGACCTGACCAATAAATCACACTTCATTATTATGGCCTGGACATGTCGGGTTAACATTTTATACAAGACTGCCTGAAACCTGATGAATAATAAGACAGAGTTTATTAACATGTGCATTCACACTCCGCATGTGAGCATTTAACAGATGAAGCCCTGACTAGCAACTACCCTCAGATTAATTGGTGTCAGTTTGGCGACCACAGACAGGTTCATTTCCTGATTTATCACATGTCATATCATCATCATCGCACTGGGCAAGGTTATCGAACATTGTTGTTTTTGCTCATACCATGCAGCACTAACACACACTTATGCTTTCAGATAAAAATAATTACCAACATACACATGTAAGATCTGTCAGTTCAGGTACTTACTTACATTCACACAGAACTGATGATATCCAGTCCAGGGAGGCTGTGGCGGTGCATATTGATGGCCAGCCAAGAGCTCCCTGCTGGGTTTAGCTTGATCCCTATGTGCCCCTGGATGGCTTTGCAACTACAGAGACCTACTCTGTGCTTAACCTGCAACATGTATCCACACACATACACACAATTCCCACAGAGACCCTCATAGCCTCAGCGCTGGTGTGTTTTATGAGTCCGAATTTGGCTTTCAACACACAGCCACAATTCACTGTCACTAGAAAACAAAACGCAGAAGCCTGAGTGTGTTAGTTTGTGAGAGTGCGTGTCCTCGCAGATACTGTGTGTGAGCGCAGTGTGTAAAGCTGTCTACGCCGCTAGGACTCTACCTATTTCTCTCTCACTCTTTCCCTATCTAACACATGCTGATAGACACTCATATTTCCTGTGGTAACAAGCGTGAAAATGGCCTCATAAATCGAAAGTGGTTTTACAGAGACCACATCAGCGGCCTAAAGGAGATGTATTATGTAAATAAAACAACACGCCATCAGTAATACTGGCTTGTTGCTGCCACTGGATCATAATGACTCAGTGGGAGACTTTTAGAGGAATATGGCAACAGTTCGATTAGTTGTGTTGCACAGATATTTGTGTGTGCACGTGGAAGCCCCCATGCAGTCACACTCTTCCACTACATAATTTGATATTTCATCACAAGTCTCTAACCCAGCATGGTGTGGCTCTTTGCAGCCCGCCATGGTCCAATGATCTGTCGGTAGAGCACAGCAGAGGGAGGGCCAGTCCACTTCCTTGGTGTCACGCACATGCACACACACACACACATGCACACACACACACACCAGTCAAGCTGTTTATTAAAGGTGAAGGAGTGAGGAAAAGGTGCGTGTTTGTGTGCGCCAGAGCTTGCATACAAACATAAGATGGATTCACATGCACAGTGTGTGCGCTCTACGCCGGTGCTTTCAAAACACAACTGGGACTCACATATTCACACACACATACACATGCCCTAACGGCTCGCCCAGCTCCGACCCGTGATGGATTGGCTGCACTCCTGCCGTGACAGACGAGCGATGGATGGAGAGCTGAGAAGATGAAGGGACGAAAAGGGAAGGAGGGGTGTGTGTGTGTGCGTGTGTGTGTGTATGTGCGTGTATGTGTGAGTGTGTGTGTGTGAGGGCGTATTGGAGGAGAGGAAAGAGCTGAGTGCAGTGGTCTTCGTGCCAGGGAGGATCTTACATGGGGCCAAGCAGATCATTTCCTCCTCGGCAGCACGTGTCATTTCCTCTAAACAAACAGCCCTTCTGTGGACAGCGGAGAGGCTGGAGGCCTGCCCTGTCAATCTCCTTCTCCTCGCCTCTTTCCTCCTCTGTCCTTATCCATCTACTCAGTGTGTATGTGTTTATAGGTGTGTGCACTTTTCAACAACCCCATACAGTAACGTAAGCACAGCATCAGTACTGTCACTCCAACTTTGTACAGACTTTTAGACCCATAAACTTTGCCCGTTTACTCCAAAATGAATGTCGTAATGGTTAATCTATTTATTGATCCCTTGATGGACAGAAAACAAATGGACAACAACTTTGATAATTAATGGAAGGGGCACTCTGCAAAACTCAATTTTGTGTCTTCTGCGGCCCTGCTGGGAGCTTTCTACAGTCTAAGAAAATAACCCTG
The DNA here is from genome assembly GCA_029822895.1 of Maxillicosta whitleyi. Taxonomy (NCBI): domain Eukaryota; kingdom Metazoa; phylum Chordata; class Actinopteri; order Perciformes; family Neosebastidae; genus Maxillicosta; species Maxillicosta whitleyi. The sequence goes on along the minus strand of JAPSES010000098.1, from coordinate 9,549,515 downwards.
ATGGTTTCATTACATCATACAGAACATTATTGACAACTACCAGGGCTATAATAGGTACATATTCGCATTTTCAATTTGTGTATATTCATTCAGTTTGTTTGTTTTTACCCTTGGGAGAAGCAGAAAAGTTGATGTATAAATGAAAAGTAAATGCAAATAAGAACAATGAAAACATATTTTGCTAATATGTATGTGTGTGTGTGCAGATGTAGTCCAATAAGGACAATGAAACATTCACTTGATTAATACAAGAAACAAACAAATGCCATATTAGATCGAAACAGCAACATATATAAAAAGCTGCTGAAGCAAATGTTATTAAAAGGCTTGAATAACCCCCTAGAAGACTATCAGCTCCTCAATCAACAGCCCACATAGCAACTATAATTGGCAAAGTTTCAACCATGAGGAGGAGGATAAACAAACTCCTAATATTGACAGAGAGTAGAGGATGAAAATATTAGAATTTTCTTTGACACATTTACAGAAAATTTGGTTGAAATTTGGATAGAATCCTGGTTTAACACTTTGCACATTTATAACCCCTTACTATTACAGCCAAGAAAAAAGGATCTGGGCTCCAAAATGAATCTTAAAGTTGTAACGCTGCTGAGGACTGCTTGGTTTAACTCAAAAAAGTCCAGGTTCCCACAAACACTGAACTTAAAGGGATATTTTGGGATGTTTCACATGAATCTGTATGACATCCCCGTCATCAGTGTAGTACATCCACACTGACTTACCCCCGACAGTGTCCTGTGACCCCAGTTCTGGTTCAGTTTTGGTTGAAACGAAAGTAGTCCGGTAAGTTTTGCAGGGTCACTAAAATAAAACCTTTTTCTTCTAAAAAACAGCATGTGTTCAAAAGAGTGATTTATTTGCATCACAAACTAATGTCCATGAAAAAGTCACACCTCATAATCACTTGGCCCTACTTTCTCTCATTTACTATCAATGCGCTGTCTGCTGCGCACTAGTCAATAACTTTTTTCAGCACTGAAACAGGTAGACTAGCTGTCATTTTACGGCAGCGCGCAGAGATACGAAGAGAGAGAAACACAAGATCCACAAGATTAGAAGCAGCTCCTTCCATAGAAATCAGTTCCAGGAGTGTTTGAAGCCAAAGTCCCTCTGTCAGCTGATCAGCATCCTTCCAGTTCATACTGTGTTTTTTTGTTTTTTTTTAAATCGTCATCTTTCAGGTCTCTAAACTACACTAGTATATGGAACTGCAACACTATCACTACCCTTTAAATGACCAAAACCAGTGGGTGAGAAAGTGCAGCCAACTCATTTATTTTAACAAAAGCGGCGTATAGACACAGAAGGGATAAAAAAAAAAAATTAAAAAAAGGTTCTTTTTCTCTGTTTTACATTATTGTATAGTGACTGCCATTGGGTGACAGAATGTCTCAGCTCAAAGTGAAACCAGCAGATCTCACTGTAAACTGACACTTAGACTAAGCAATAATCAAATTACTTCAATCAATAATAAAAGCAGGCTGTTGGTTGTAGGCATACCATAATAACAAATAAATACTGAAAAAGCAATTAAATCTTCACCTATGTGTGTGTGCCGCAAGCCTATATCACCTGTCATTACTGCAGTGTATAGCCATGTAAGGCATTGTGTCAGACATGATTTGTGTATCCCAACCAGGAGTGTGTTGTGTGTGCAAACGACCAATTACATTCGCTCCTAATTACACACTTAAAGACGTAATTAGGCCTGCCTGTTCCAGTGCTACACAAAGAGTATCACACAGTACACTACTACAGCACTCTGTGGAGAGTTTCACACACAAGCAAGCAAATACACACACATTTTAATTAACATATTAATCGCATACACTTAACATATATGGAAAGCATGGGAAACAAATATAATCACTTGTTATTAACTTTATGTACTGTGGCTTGAATGTGGTGGCTAAGCATACACTTTAAATTAAGAAAATGTATTCAAATGAAAAAAAAAAAGCCACAGCAGAAAACCACTACGCTAGTTTTACAATATACACAACAGACTGCAAATGTGATCTTATGAACTGTTATCCTGAAGCATGTATGATGGGGGAGGTTTCTAGTGTGTTTAGTATGATGACTTTTAGAGTGTCCATCACAAACCTGCAAATTGTTTATGATTTCTCTGCAATTATGGTTAAGCAATTTAATATTATTTTACGATACAGTGTTCTAATCAGATATTTTTGGGAGGAAGAGCTACACACAAAAAGGATACTAATAATCATGGTGATACTGAAGTGAATTTGTAAAATAAATAAGTAGAAAAAAACTCCTTGTTTATTGCTTTAAACTAGGTGTGAACTGATTTTGGACCACCACAGACCAAAGACGGGAAAACATAATGATATCCTTGACTGTGAATATTTTGCGTGGTGATGGAGGTTCAGAGACAATGGTTAACCCTGTCAAAATAAAAGACAGTCTTGGATAAATCATTTCACACGATCATCTCACAGCGCGACTATGACCTACATATATTTAACAACCAACAGGAAGATGTTTTGATGATGTATTGATCAACCCAGCATGTGTTATGTAGTTGAAAATAAGCTACAAACCTTAACACTCTTTACAACATTGTCATCCCAAAATGTCCTGTTTTCCTTATTCAAGACTCCATGCTCATACTTGGCCCAACTTTGGAGGTTTTCCTGTGTATAAATACTACTTTCATAACAGTGTGATCATTACCTTAGCTTCAATATTTACTGTACATCTATAGTGGCACAGGTAGATGACATAATAACAGTTTGCTCTTGTGCATTTACATTCCTGACTTTCAGTGAATGTAATCATCACAGTCTAATATAAAGGTTCTATTAGATCCACATTACACATTGTGGCTGCGGAAATCTCAGGCTGTAGGAGCCTTTAAGCCCTGTCAACATTACGCATATTTAGAAATTTAATCTACTAAAAATATAAAATAGTACGAATATACAATGTGTTTTCTTGTACACATAAATCTCACACATTTCTGCGTGAACTAAACCAAAGGTGTGTTATATGCATCTTCCAGCTTATCATACATCCACTGTTCCTCCTGCCTTAACTCTGCTATCTAATAAAAATGTCACTGCTTTAAAAAATAACATTAAAACTCCATAAATGTGATCAAAATGAAGATATGACACCCTGGGAAATCACAGACAGAGGTGAGCAAACACACCTAATCGTTACCTCAACAAGCATGCTGGGGCTCCGAGGCACTGAGCTACAGGAGGAATGAGGCACGAGCCTTCGTCTGAACCTTGAGATATGAGCGGTGTGCGCGTGGATGTGTGAGTGTATTTAGCAGCCCTCACTCTCTAGCTGGCTGCTTAAGAATCCAGTCACATCTCTTGCTGGCAGGCAGGCAGTAAGGCGCTTTCACGCTCACAGGTTTGCTTTGGTTGAGTCTAATACCCCTTTCTCTCTCTGTATGTGCATCTATGTGTGAGCGTATGTGAGAGAGAGTGTGTGTGCATGCACATCGGCATGCTAAATCTGACTGTATGTAAGGCTTACTGCCCACTTCTTTGTTTCCTTACTTTCTGTTTGTGTGACCATTGTGTGTTTATGCCATTTGAATGTGTGTGTGTGTGTGTGTGTGTGTGTGTGTGTGTGTGTGTGTGTTGGCTCTCGGCAGCACTGATAAACCCACTTAGACTCTTCCCTGATCTGTTCGCTCTGGGCTGGCAGCCCCCTGCCTTGCCTTGGCTGACACACACACATACACACAGCCCTCTGCTTTAGCTGCTAGCTGATCTGTGACGGCCTGCCACTCAAACGTAGCTCCGTTGAGACACTGCACAAAGGAGTAGAGGAGGCTGGGAGTGGAGGAAGGAAGAGAGTAGTGGGGGGTTAGGGGGTGGT
>JAPSES010000098.1:9530974-9543719 GCA_029822895.1 Maxillicosta whitleyi | reverse complement strand
GGGGGGGGTAACAAACCTGCAATATTGATCATTTCTATAACAAATGGATTGCATTTGTTTGTATAATAAGGAAAGTGTTCCATGTGGTGCATCAAAGATTGACATTTCTCTCATTTTTACAAATCAGCAACTGGATGAGACCATATGGATATTGGATTCACAATTCTAAGGTGGTTATCTTACAAATAATATTACTTTGTGTTTGCTGGATGTGTTAAAATGGTAATCAAAGCAAAGAATAGAAAAAGGTGCATTAATGCAGGTTTAAGGCTTTAAAGCTGGGAAAGACTGTGATTTTATCCAAAAAATCTCAACTAACATTGGAAAACTAAGACTTAGACTAAGATTATATAAAAATCCAGAAAACATGGTGTGACAGACCAATTCAAATAGTGACAGCTTATGTACGTGATCAGCCAGAGAGAAAGATAAAGACAGACACTAGGGGACAGCAACAGAAAGCAAAGGCCAAACAGAAATGGGAAATAGAAAAAACAGAGCAGTGATGCTCAACAGCCGGACGAATGACAGGGCGATAAGGTTGAGGTGGTGAAAAGACACAAAAGGAAGTAGTTTGTTGTGGAAGTGAAACAGCATGCTCAGCAATATGGATCCATAGCCCTGGGTAAGTGAAGACAGAGAGAACTCCTCATCAGCACCTCGACTGCTGCCGATATTGCTGAGTCATCATCGCCCTGATACACAGCTGCCGGATAAAAAAAAAAAAAAAAAAGACTTTCTCTTTATCACCTCCAACATCATCACCTTCACTATTACCCATCAGTGTTTAGTCATTATCACTACACAGAATTTGAGCCATCATGTGTATCATGTAACACGAGAGAAAGTCAGAGTATTCACTTTTAATTCACTTTCTAAATGAATCCAACTGTTGGTGGAGTTCATCCCTTTAACTATTCTTTCCAAAGCCTAGTGGGAGAAGCCTGGAGCTATTGGGCATCTTTCCCAGCGCCAGCCTCGCACCTGCCCCTGGCAAAAACAGAATAACTATGCAAAACTCTCTTTCACTCTCGCAGGCTCCCTCTCCTTCCTTGTTTCCTCTTTCCCTCTTTCAGTTTTTAATTAAACAGAAGCAGAGGGCTGCAAAAACCTGCTACTAATTACACAGCCGCTGCCTCTCTCTCTCTCTCTCTCTCTCTCTCTCTCCCTCTCCTCTGTTTGCTTGTTTCTCCTCTGCCTTCACTTCTCTCTCTTCCTCCTCTGAGCTGGGCTGGAGCTCCGCCAACAGCCTGTGGAATCACTTACCAGCTAACACAACGGGGGAGTGAACGTACACTTGTCTGCGTGTGCACACATGAACACACAAAAAAATGCAAAAAAATTTATTTTTTTAAAAAATCAGACACACACAGACACGTACACACCAGCATAATACACCCATGCACAGATGAAGACAAACCTATTTGCAGGTAAAAAAAAAAAAAAAAACGTGCTAAACATGGACACACAGGTCTCACTCATGACATGCTGACATGCTTATGCTCATTCACCATCCTGTTTAGCACTTTGCTTTCTGTTAAGCGTGTGTTTGTGTGTGTGTGTGTGTGTGTGTGTGTGGCAGGCACCAGAGTGATCAGCTTCCTAGAGAGGGAGAGGGAACACTAATCATATTTCACACTGACACAAACACAATCACAACATCTGTATCTTCTGTGGCCCGCCCTCTCATTCCTCTCCCCCTTTTCCTTCAGCGCACAGTAGCTCCCCCTCCCCTCCTCTCCCCCCTCTCTCCTTGCATCTTTCACCCCAATCCCCTGCTTCCCCTCCCTCCTCTCCATCATACCCCGTGCGCCTCAGTTTCCAGCTTTCAATCACTTTTTCCTTCCATCCCTCTCCTTTCTGTGGTGATCCAGCAGACTCCACCGAACACACAGAAGCAGAAAGCTCATATGAAACACTGACACCCTTTCTGTTTTCCAGCTATCCTGCTTAATTCCTTCCCCTGTCTCCCATCCGTACCATCTCTGTTCTTCTCTTTTTCCTCTCTGCTTTCCATCTTAATAAAACACACTCTTACTTAAGCCTGTGCTTCGAGGGGGTAACGACGACACTGTAATTTAACAGCAGGTCGTCCAATCCATCACACAGACAATGTACAGATCCCACTCCCATGCATCACCTGAGTCTGCAGACAAGTGTGTGCATTTGAGTGAGAGAAGAAGAGCATGAGAGTGAATCTGTGAGAATCAAAAGGAGGCAAAGCACAGGAAGAACATGGGGGGAATATGAAGGGGGTGAGAGCAGAGGTAACACAGAGGGTAACATTAAAGCAGGTCTAGACTCAACTCCATGTGGGAAACATAGAAGAATGACAGCGACAATGATAAAACAGGACTGGATACTAGATGATAGAAACAGAGGGAGCAGATAGAGAGATGCAGCTTTAGCTAAAGTAGCTGGACAGCAGGAGTGGGCGGGACACAGAAGCCCCCTCTGCTGCAATCAAGCCTCTGTCACCATCTGGACGCCATTTTAAAACCATCAGCTCTGGCTCCCCATGTAAACAAGGGCGCGACCCCAAACATGCTCCCCTCGCTAAATGGCTCTTTTCTGGCAGCTGCAGCCCCAAAATGGCTGACATTGTGGGGGTGAGAATTGGAGCCAGAATGGCCGACTGTATTACAGGGGAGGGCAGTCTGTTCTTCATTACTGCAGCATTTCTGACAGTGTAGAAAAGATGTTAGCTTGTCATTCATCCAAAATGTGTAAGTAGCAGTGCATTCAGTTGTGCTCCAACATCCAAAATTGATGACTTTGAGGAGAGTGTCTCATTCAATTGAATTTTACATTTGCTGCACTCTGGGGGGACAGATTGACTGTATAAGAAGAAACTGTCTCAGGAACTTTTTAAAACACAGACTTGTCTCACTGATGTATTTTTTTATTTTTTTGTAACTGGCTTAGTAATCACAAAAAATTAAGCAAATGTGATTCATGATGATGATTTATGCATCACATTTACTTGGTTTTCAGTTGTATCTATGAAACTGAAAAAAAAAAAAGCACAATGTTTTTGCACAATAATAGGTTTATTTGTTCAAAACCATTCAAACCATTTTAGTAAGAAGTTAAAATGTAATTGGCATTTACTTTAGATTAACACGAACAAACATGCCAGGCTTACGAATGACAGATTATTGAGAATTAGGGTGTGCTTATGAGTGTGGGACAGAGATATAGAGATAGTCTGTGACAACGAAAAACAGAGGGAGCATGTCAGAGGCGTGTGTGTATTCCTGTGGGGGATTGTGCTGGTGTGCGTTTGTGTGTATGGGACTGTGAACATGTGTGTTTGCGCGAAACAGGAAAGGAAACAGTTGAAGATCTGATGCAAAGTTCAGACGCATGCACACACGTGTCTGCGCGCACACACTTATACACAAACCCATATCGCAGGCAGCAGTATGATAATGACATGGAAATGATATGGTAATGATATGGTAATCTGGCAACATTATTCTGCCCACCAGAGACCAGGAGGGAGAAGAACCTGCCACAAAACACACACACACACACACACACACACACACACACTGCATAGGGAAAAGGTGAAATCTATGGACTGACATGGATAAGGAGTGTTTGGCCAGTGTGGGGGGAGGGGTGCACTGTTGTCAAAATGTTGATGTGCTGATGTATCTTTGCTTCACTGTTATAGTTCTATGTTAATTTAATGCTTTCAGCAGTAATTTGGGATGTTACAAAATACCACTTAATAAACTTGCAAATGAAGTCTGCGCTGCGCTTGACAAACAGGTCAAAACTGAATCCTTGTCTGTTGATGATTTTCAGGTTTGATTGTAGCTATCTATACCTACAGGATTAGGCTGTAGTTTCTGAGAGATGCACCTTAAGCTGTTCAGGTGAGACTTTTGTTAAGTTAGAATTTGTAAAAAGTTGCATCATAATCCCAGGTCCTCTGTTGTCTTTATCTGTCAAAGGGCACAAACATAGACATACTTTACATACAGACTTAAAAGTACACAAATGGAAAAGTTGACAGTAAAACACTGGACTATAAATAGACCTTTCCTTAGGCAGGCCACAACTTTTTACAATGAATACAACACTGCCACCCTCTGGCTAAACATCAACACTACATAATTTATTTACAGTATAGCGTACATCACTGCTTGTACATATGAGCATGAAATATTGCAGTTCTGAAGCTGGTTAAATCAAATTAAATGTAAAGGCAATGTAGAGTGATATTTCATTGTTTCACGTGTATTTTGTAATAAAGTGACACATCTTAAAATAACAGGATTTATTATTAATGATGAAAAACTTTTCACTTATTAAAATTTGATTACATACTTACAATTTGTATTTCTTGTGATCAAACCATGGTTAATTTTTAACTGTAGCTAATTAACAGAGCTAATTTTATAGTCTTTTCTAATAATTCTAATCACAGCTCTATCTCCTGTTCAGTACATGTTGTATGCCGTAACTGTTAAAATAAACACTGCAACAGCTGGGTGGTAGATCTAAAGGCAATCAAATATAATTGTAAAGAAGAGAAAAAGTGAGTAGGTGGATGTAATTTATTTACAGCAGGTGCTTCAAAGTGTATGAGCTGCACAGTACACCAAAACCACCCTTATTTCCTTTCCTTGCTTCCTCCTTTCCTTTCTCTTGTCCTCCCCGGTTGTCAGTGTTTCCCTCACTGCTCCCCTTTAAGTGGCTGTGATTGACAGGTGGGCTATATCCATGCAATATCACCCAGCGCACGTTCCTATTCCCTCCTGGAGCCTTCATCCGCCGGTCAAATTAACCTTCCGTGCCAACGGGAGGGGGCCCTGCGTGGGCCAATCAGCAGGTGATTAGGCCGGGGGTGGGAGGGGTGAGGGGTCACTGCGATGGGGCCATCGCAAGCCTGATTGGTTTCAATCAGCGGCCAGCCACCAGGACAGCTGGGAGCTGAGCCGCAGTGAGCGCTAATCAACGCGTCCCACAGTGAGGCATGAACAGTCACTACACACACAGACACACACATTCACAAACAGATTGATGTTGGTGTATACACACTGACAACACAGACATCCCTGTGTAATCACACAGAGGCAAGAAACACACACAAACACACACAGCAAGACATGGGAAGCAAAAATGAACAGTCAAGACCACAACAGATAAACAGAAAATCCCATAATGGAAAAGCAGAGAAAAGAGAGAGGAGGCAGTGAGGGAGGGAGATTCACATAGAACAACCACAGAATCTCAAACTAAATTGAATGACTAATTGCATTGGACTTGTTAATTTTACCACTGGCAGATCTGATACAGGCCCGTGACATTGGTTAGCAATGCTCTGGCCTACAAACCACAACAACACATCTTCTGTGATATCTCAAATGTGGAACAATCTGGATTCTCTCTGCTATGTCTGATGTTATGCTAATTTTTGCTTAAATCTCAGCAGAGCAGAGAAGTGACCAATCGCTGGTCAGGTGACGTAGGAGAAGTCACAAAGAGCATATTGTCACCCTGCTTTGGTGGGTTGAACGTGGAGAAGATGCACTGGTTTCTATTTGTGCCTGTAGGTCTTGGGGACTTTACTGCCGGTTGGATCAGACCACAGCAGTGAGTCTATGTCTATGACATCAGTGACATAGAAGCAGTTGTTCCAAATGCTGCCTTTTCAAATGACACTTGAGTCCCAATAGTGTCATGAATGTTTTATGTCTGAAACATCATATCTCAGTTTTATGTTTTCATCTTCATTCATTTTCTTTACAAGGATTACACACAGAACGTTTTAACAGGTGTGTGATTCATTGTTAGATATGCTTGTAATATAAAGATGTTTTGTCTTTTGAACAGATTTTATGGAAGGAAGGAAAGAAAGCCTTTATCAGAACACTAAATATACATAACAGATAAGTAGTTCAAGCATGATTACCATTTCCTGATAAGACTTGAATGGAACTTTATCACATGTGCAGTGGTTGGAATTACATTACATTTCTCATATTCACCATACACATTGAAAACCAGCTCAGCCCAGCCATAACAACTTTTTTAGTGGAGTTATTAGAATGTCTGTTGTTTAATAAGAAACAAAAACTAAATTCAGAAGCAATAAGACAGTTTCTTGTTTTGGAAATGAATAGAAAAGTAATTAGTAATCAATTACTGCAGTCATTTAATCTAACATTTTTCCTGTGTGGAACTACATGAAAAGTCAGATTACCTAATGCATTATTTTTCTTCCTCTGGGTACTGTGAATGAAAAATTCATAGCATTTCATCTGAATATAGATAGATGTTTCAGTCAACCCTTTTCTTGGTCTGGTGACTCAAGTATAATATTTTGCTGATTTTTTTTTTTAAATGATAACACAAGGAATATTTTGGTCATTTTGTTGGTTAGCCCAAGCAAATGTCCCATTAGTTTACAAGGTAGGTGTTTTTGAATGAAAATTAGCTATGCTGACATGTTTATAATATTAGTTACATAACAAAACTAATTATTGTTTAATGTGCAAGTAACATTATAATTATTAACCTTTATCTGTAAACCTTACTGCAGCTTGTCACTGTAGTAGGTTACTGTGAATGGATTTTGTAGAAGTCGTGGGAAACTTAAATGTCTTGCATATCTAGCTTAATATCTAAGTGTTTTGACTCTGCAGTGCGTTGAGTTGTGGGTTTGCAGTGACAGCGCATGAAGACACACTAGAGCTGCTTTAAGAAGTCTGCTCCGTCACAGAGTGTGATGACTGGTATCACAGAAGACTCCTCATCTAAAGCAGGGCTTCAGAGCTACATTGTGATACTACCCATGGAATATTTTATAACATTTTGGTGGAAATCATACTGTGTTTACTTCCGTCTTGAACAGAACAATGCAACACTTTGTGATGAAATGACAAAATGGACTAAACATGATCTAGCAGATGACGTTAATCAGCAAAAGTGATGAACTTAGTTTCACTGTATCTATAAGGAAGGTTCCTGCTGTTCAACCTCAACTTAATATGGCTTCAAATGCAGCAAATAATGACTCATGGCAAATGACCAAGCAGCTTAATTATGTTTGTCACTGGCTTCCATTCAAATTTGCAGACTTGAGTGCAAGCCACAGGGCACAGTTATGCACACTGCCTCATATGCACACTGCAACAGAGATGCAGGATTTATAGTTTGCTGAGAATTCTCTTAATGTAGGGGTCAAACTCAAAAGCCAAGGTGACCTTAAAAGGCATAAGCATGGTGCAATAGACAGCAATAACAGTGAGAAACGCAAGCTAATAGTGGCTGGCGTGCTTAGTGCTGCCACTGTCAGTGTTCAACCACCAGATAAAATCACACAAATGTTCCCTAAAGAGAAAGGGGAAGATGATGTGGCTGATACTTACATGTACAACTGGTGTTTTCCGGCGTGTAATGAAGATGATGCCAACTGTATGGGAAGCAGTGGTCCTAGAGCAAGAAATGCTTTGAGCCAATACTTATCATCCAAAAGCAGGAAGACCACCATCTTCCATCTGCCATTTCCCATCCAGGAGTAATGCATGGAAAGATATGGAATCTAGGAACAGAAAATAATGCAAACACTCATTTTTAACTTCCAAACTTAAATACACCTCAAGGTTCTTAAAGTGAACATTTTGTTTTTCGAAATTAGTACTGTCACAATGTTACTGGTTTGACTTAATGCAGTACATACCAGTGATATAAGAGTAATACTTCAATGGACATGGGTGGCATTCCTGGCAGCAAACTGATAAACCCTGTGCTGTCTGCGCCATGAAACCTGAAGAACAACTGTTTGGGCGCCTGGAAATCACTCCTTCCTGAGAAAACAAATACGCTCATAGTATCTTTATTGCATTTATACCGTGCTCATTAATATGACCATCAATGAAAAACTGTGATAGTTCAACCTTTAGAGAAAGAGTAAAGGTGAAAAATAAACATCTGTGAAATGTATATTGCACTGCACATAATACAATTAATTACCAAAATAAAAGAATTAAATAAATCATTAAAAGACAGCAATACTCTGACACTGTTAGACTTTTTTTTTTTCAGTTTTCTATACTGTAAAAAGCTACAATATACACCAAGACCACAAGTTTCTGTGAAATATCTCTCCACAAAGTGATATCATGACCTAAGTTGAGGTCAACTCTGTCAAAGGTGTGGTTTTTCCCATCAATGTTGAATGCATCTGTTCTTGAGGCTTCCATAGGCTGATTTTTTTTAATAAACCAGTCTGATTTTACAAACAAAAACCTGACAAAAAGTTGATATGGCTGGTTTGTCAGCAAGCGTTGTCCATTTGCATGTCTAGCAAATTGTACATGACTTTCCATTTGGAGAAGTATTCAGTATTACTTGTCTTTTGAACTGTCTTTTGCCAGCAGAAAGCCTTTTTGTGCTAAAGCTTCAGAATATTTATACTTAAAACAGCAGCAGCTTTGGTAATGAGGCTGGAGAGATTCAATTATGATGTAGAAGTTATAAAAAGAGAAGTTGTACATTTCTGATTTTATAACTGGGTTAATGTCTTGTGATTAAGGTAGTAAACCATAACAATTAGTAGACAAAACAACTGAAAGAAGAGGTGAAGAAAAAGGCAAAATGTGGGTCATTCTGAGAAGCCCTTTCTGAAATAGCTAAAAGATCTATTTTAATCAAAACAGATAACAACCCTGCAATCATGGCTGTTTTAAAGCTTAACATTAGTACTTGTATGTGGTTGTGTATACTCACCTCCAAAAGACTGTCAAAAAGATTTATCATTTAGTAAGGTTTGACAAAGGACACAATGACTCACTGATGCAGTGTATGAGTTTGCACAAACATATGGAAGAAATTATTATTAGTTTTAGTATTAGTAATATTGGATATTAATGTCAGATTCCAAAATAAATGTAAGCTATTAACACTATTTGCTTTGTTGAATGACGGACCATGTCAGTGCAGTGGTAAGGCCAAAGCTGCAACATAAAATACCTGAGGGTGAGATTCCCTTGTTTATGCTTGTTATTTACCTCTTCAGTTGCATGCAGCATCACCAGGGACTGGACTAGATGACTAATACTAAACCTGTAGGATCAAATCAAACATCACATGTTATTACAATTTTTTATTAAGTTTTATGTGCTGCTCAGAAGCGTCATGTAAGAACAAGACATGATCCTGTCTATGTATGTCCTTGTATCTCTGCCGTCTTCTCCAAAGGTCACATTAATACACTGATGTACAGGAAACAATCCTATAATAATGATGTTACACAGAGCTGGTGAAACATCTGAGCCTGTCGTATTAAAAAATAAATAAATAAATAAACAAAAAACCTGCACAGATGCACTGAGGCAAACTGATAGAAACTACAGAAATATTTTCCCACTTTTATAATATTTTTCTTTCCACAAAATACAGCGATTGGCTCCTGAACAGTGCTGCTGTGAATGAACCCGTCTTTGAACTTAATTGTTACAAAATGCTCTTTATTATCTTGCCCTTTTTCATGAGGGGGTGGCATGTCATAATTTGTGGGGAATATAGAACATATTGTTCCGTGAACTGAAGTAATTTCTCTGGCTATGAAAGGGAATTAGGAAAAGATTTGTCTTTATTCAACAAGTTGAAGATTTTGCAGTATGATTCATGTTGACTTTGTAAGAAATTACTGATTGCAAATGTTCAATAGCATATTTCTCAGGCTTTTACCAAACTCAAAGAAGGGAAAGAAAAACTATGGTCCTTCCTCTGATGACTTTTACAAATATACTTCAATTTAAGGAAGTGACACCTACTGTGGCAAACGAGTCTAATGTCTGTGTGGATTTAGCTGAGTGCATAGTCTATACACAAACATGAGTGAAAAGTATTTGCTGTTATTTGATTTCTTGTCAATTTTATGTCCTGTTGGTTTTTTGCCCTGCCAAAACATAATACCTATTAAATGATACTCTGAAGCAGCATCTGTTCTCTCTCTCTATTACATAATTAAACAGCTCAAATTTAATTTACCTTCATGTACCTACTGACTTGAAAGTGACATTATGATAATTAATGGCTCTCTGTGCGTTGAGCATGCCTTAATTATGAAGTGACAAAATGGTTTTAGAATGTATATCACAAACAAATTTGAGCGTTACTTACTCTACTTGAATTTTTATATTATGCCACTTCATACTCATACACCACTATCAAATTTCAGAGATAAATATTGTACTTTTCAACTATTGGTCTCCTGTCCATTGAAAGGCATGTGTCTTCAAATGTGTTGATTTGTAGTATTTGCGATAAACTGAAAATAGAATTTGTAATTTTAACAGTTGACTAATTCATCTTAATCTTAACCTACATTAAAAAACAAACAAACTTGGATTTGTGATACTACAAATATGTGATGATCTTATAGAATATGATGTATAAAGTAGTTCAAATGTGTCCAAACTTAAACATCTACAGCAGTAAAATGCAACACGTATATTAATGAATCCATACACATCATTCACAAATACAGAACTGTGCAAAGGTATTAGTTCCCATTAAGCTTGTGAAGCCACAATGAGGATATAGAAGAAATATGTACAGCATTAAAAAAAAAAACCTCTACAAACCAAAGTGTGAAGTATTCAGTCTGATCTTGTTTTGCATTTAACATGTCTTTAACTCTTGAAATAATATGGGATTTCAAGCATGTATTTAAAGATGCTTGAACCATCATCTCATTGTGATTTTTATACAGGACAATAAAGTATCAAATGTAGAATTCTCTGGTGTTTTACATGAAGTTTCACTCAACATGTGTCAAACGTTTCATTATTTGGGTGACTTTTTGTTGTGGGAACTGGTCACATTAGATGCTGACATAAACTTCAAGAACCCATTAACAGTGTTCTTGTTTGTTTTTAATATTGTGCAAATATTACAATATTTTCTTACTGTATATGAAGAAGAGAGACTGATAAATAAATGTTTTCTCATTTCAACCATGGAAAACCAACAGAGATGAGGGTGGCCTTTTGCACAGTACTGTAAATGGATCATGACTTTTACTTTTCAGGGTTCAAGTACATTTTAGTGATGATACTCATACGTTCACAGAACTTTTAGATTACATTTGGTGCAATAGTGTCACGCCATTTTTACTACTGCCATCCTGAACACAGCCTCCATCTCTGTAACACTCTACTTTCGCCCCAATTTGTGGTATTTTCACTTCACCTTCAATTTGCAGGTTGTTGCACGCTTCCTCATTTTGCAGGATTTTTGCAGGTAAAATTTAACCTAAACCACACAGTCCTTTTAAGTCTTATTTTGTGCCACAAACCGCGTGTGTTTTTCTTCCTCATTCCCATAAACAAAGTAGAAAGGCTTCAATTTCGCTGTGCCGAAGTGGGAGAGGTCTTACGCCATGAACTCGGATTTTGACGACTGCGCAGACGCGGAACTTGAAGCGCCGCAAGACAGAAGTTTGTTAATGTTCCGTACACATAGCTGCTATTTATAGTAGACAGAAATTTCGCTTTCGGTTAAAAAGACCCAAACAAAAAGGTAAGAACGTCTGTATGCCCTACATCTATATATTTGTTTGTTCGCTTGTTTGTTTTCCCCCAGAAAAAGGTAAATACTCATGCTACGCTGGCATAGGTACTGTTACCGAAGTTAAGAAAAACAAAACAACAACAACAAGATTAGCTTTAGCTATTAATTTAAACTCGCTTTCGCTTAACAGTTGCGTTTAAGGACTCTGAATACAGTTTGTTTAAAATTTTACACAAAACTATTCAACTTTCGGATTGGTGTGTTCACGGACATTAGGTACACATCTGTTCAACTGTCAAAATAACCAACAGCTGTCTAAAAACGAACACTTACAGAAGATTTTACTGTTCGCCCTGTCGTCGTTTACCTCAGACATAATAAAATAGTAACTCTAGTTGGAAGTTTTTGTTGCTCGTCAACTTTAGTTTCAAGTTTTAGTGACATAAATCGGCGTTTATGACACGCATTTTAAGATGTTACTGTGTCCGCGTGACTCAGCGAGGTCCGTTTATTTCAGGAAAGGTGGAGCGCGAGGTCTCAGTTAATGACCTATCATGAGCGGGACCGGACATGGACCGGAACCGCAGAGACGGGTTTTATGACACCAGAGTCAGGGTTCAGCGTGGCGGAGAGACCCCCACATTCTGATCTCGGGGTCAGACACATTAAAAATCATTGTCCTGTTATTTAAAAGCGAGTCAGCCTGTTTCTGCCAAGTGTTTAAGAATCTTAGACATTGTTAAAGTGTAATTTAATGCAACTGAAATGGTTTTATCTGCTCTCTTCTCTTATTACTGCCATTTATTTGCTTACTTTTTAATACTCTGTTTAATATTCTGTATTTTACTGTCTTTAATCTCTATTCTTATCTTTGTATTTAGAACTTTTATTGTTGTAAAAGCTCTTCCTGTGTATGAAGTGCCTTACAAATAAACTTGCCTCGCCTAATGCGGTGGAGATATCAGGTGACAAGAGCAACAGAATGCATATAGAGACAGCTGATCTATGTCACTACATCTCTCAACATGACAGGAAGTGTTTGTTATCAGCAGCATCTGTTTAACCTAGCTACTGTTGCATGCGAACAGATAATACAAAAAAAACAGCTTAGTAGCTGAGATGATAGGGCAGTCATGACACTGATATTTTGTTGACCATTCATTTTCATAAAATCATAAATATTATCATCATTTTCTCCTCATCCCCCCCC
>JAPSES010000098.1:9517717-9530874 GCA_029822895.1 Maxillicosta whitleyi | reverse complement strand
AAATATGTTAATATTAAATATATGAAGGCTCTTAATGAAATAAACAAATAAATTGCTGATTAAGAAAATTATATAGAAATGTAGATGGAAATGTATTATTCCTTATTTTCTTTCCAGTTCTCTTCATACTGATGAATAGGGAATGTTATCAGTGTTATGCAAAATATTTACCACAAATAATTGTGATATGGCAAATGTTACAAGCCTTCCAGATAATATACTTATTTTATTTACAAGATTCATAATAATTCATAATATCCAACCCAGTAGATCTACCCTATTTTTTTTCTTTTACTCTTGTATCTTAAATGAGAATATTTACAGGTGAAGACAGCTGTGCATAAATAATAATTTGGGGCAGGAAATAGCTGATGAACCAGTCAATGTAATCCCAATCTGTTCACCAAGACTGGAAACACATTTTGCTTGTCTTAAATTAACAATTGTTGACTTTATTCCTAACTAGAAGTATGTAGGATTGAACATCTAAATAAAAGTAACAAATACCTAAATAAATGTACCTGAATCAATGAATGTCCAACTCAACGTTATTCATTAATAAGCGTGACACTTAATATCAAACTGTTACAAATCTACAGTGAGTTGTATCATTTCCAAAGATGTTGGTACTCACAGTTTTTAAGACTCACATTGGGCTAAAGCTGACAATACCAATTGTTTCTAAAGATCCTACAGCTGCTGATTAATTGTCCAAACTGGTAAATTGTCTGTTTCTAGACGTGATGCAACATGTTCTCAATTTTATTTTGTTACTTTTAAGGAAGAAAACCACTGAGACACCTTACATTCATTAGATCATCATGGTTTTATTAAATATTTCACCTGGAATCTTTGCAGACCAATTGGTGGTTCCTCTCCAGCCATGTCTTCCCAGTGGTGGGAGCAGTGGCTGGTCTCAAATGGATCATCTCCCTCTGTTTTCCCGGACAACAGCAGCTGCTACAGCTCCAACAGGACCACTGTCCTCATGGGAAACCATTTTGGAGGAGTGCCAGTCGTCCTGCTCCTGGACTTCTCTGTCTTCCTGGTATGTGTGTTTCTATCAGTCCAGGATGGGATTCAATAAAGTTAAAGTTTAACTATAATCTTGTGACTGTTGTTATCTGTTTCCTTTGTCTTTGCTTTCAGAGTCGGTAAGAGAAAACACAGTGTATTACACAATTAACTATTGCTTCTTCAAAAGTAAATCCTTTTTGTAGAATAACTCTGATAATCTCCTTCCCCCATCCTTCAGGTACTGCTGATCCTTTTCTCTATTATCAGGAGGAAGTTCTGGGACTATGGGCGTTTAGCTCTGGTTGCAGACAATGATGGGTCAGTTGACAATTTAATCAGATGAAAAATATTTTTTGACCATTTAATTTGAGAAAGTCTCATTAAAAAATGACAAAGTCTTTAATGCCACTTTTTTTTTCTATTAGATTAACAGAGTCAGCACACCGTCGCTATCGCCGCATGTCCTCCATGATGTCCAGTACGGATGAACTGGAGTATGAAATGGTAAAAGAAATTACGTTCTGTCACCAAAATCAGTATTAATAAAGGAAAAGCAGTAAACAGCACAGTAGTGACATTATATAAAGTATGTTATTTTTTTTAAAAAATCAACTGGGCTCACTGGCACTGCTGTTTCTTTTTTCTTTTTTTTTTTGTCAAACTTATCTAAATAATTCAAAATAATATTATTAATATTACATAATTTAAATATCTTTCTCTATTTAGGGCTTCTGCTCTTGGTTGCCTTACATCCTCAGAATGGAGTGAGTGACTGCAAACATGCCTGTTTTATAGATCAGATGTTATTATGTTGTGTTTCTTGCTTTTAAATACTATGCCTCTTGTTTCAGTGAAGATAAGATAAAAACCAGGTGTGGAATGGATGCAGTTCACTACCTGTCCTTCCAGCGTCACTTGATCTGCCTGTTGTTGGTCATAACTGTCACCTCCCTTTCTGTCATACTGCCTGTCAACCTAAAGGGAGACCTCTTAGGTAAGTTTCCTATAGGTTTTTATTCTTAAAAAATCTAGTTTATAATCTAGTGTAATATAAATTTAGCAACGTTAACAATGACCAGTAGTCATAGCTTAGTTTTAGTGTGATTTTATGTAAGAGATTGAATGTACAACCCATAATAAATGATTTTTTTTTGTTTTTTTTTTTGCAAATACGTATTTTCAGTTATTTTAAGAAATGGATTAACAGCATTTTTATCAAAATCTTGGTCTGATACTCTTGCTAATATTCACACAGTTAACATTTTTGACTGTTCTGTTGTAGGTCATAAAAGTACACTTGAAACAGCATTACGTCGTTTCAGACATACATTTTATTTATTTTCAGGAAATGAGCCAAAGAATTTCGGAAGGACAACTATTGGGAATCTTGAAAAGGGGTAAATACAGTGTAAAAGAATAAACTGAAAAGTGATAATACATAAGTAAACACTAGTATTGCCATTCAGTTTCATGGTACTTATTGTTTTGTGTGATTGTGTTTGCCAGAAATAACTGGTTATGGCTGCACACAGTATTTGCAGTTCTGTACCTGACTCTGACTGTATTCCTGCTGCGACGTCATACATCACAAATGAAGGGTATGCGCAGAGAAACGGTGAGTATGCACCTACTTCAGACCATCTTTGTATTTCTATCACTAACTAAACATGTTTAACTTGCAAATGATATTAAGAGCCACTCAGTTTCACTTTTGATTCACTGCTGATTTTTGTTTGTAGGCACGAAATACCTTGTTTGTGTGTTCAGTGCCCAAAACAGCAACAGAAGAGGCCATAAAGACCCATTTTACGTAAGTAGATTTTCATTTTTGAGTATCTCTCTTCATACTTGCTGCTAGTTTGATCATGAAACAACACATTTTCATATCACCACTGGGCCTTTTCACAATGTCATTGCTGACATTTTTTCAACAGAGAGGCGTACCCTACCTGTCGAGTGTGTGCTGTTACCTTGGGTTATAATGTAGCCAAACTTATGCACCTTGATAAAGAAAGGTAAGATATCTGCACATGTCCTCACTGCTGGGGTTATTATAGGTTTGTAGCATTCTGCCTCTTTTAAAATCCCACTAACAAATGTTTTAATTTAAAAAAAAATGTTTGCATAGTGAAAGAGGACATCTAAAATTATAGAAACCCAAAGCATTTATCTCATATTGTCCTGTTTTAGGTTTACTATATTATATATTTTCACTGTTACGTTTCTGTTTTATTGTGTGTCTATAATGGTTGAATGTGTACAGAGGAAATAGTTCACATGGATTAACTCAAGGCAACTGTACTTTAAACTCTACTTAAAATAACAAGTGACATTTCATTTTGCATGACTCACAATATCCACAGAGACCAGAGAGCAATGTTTATATAGTAACTTGTTTTGTTTTTTTTATTTTGTTTCAGAATACGAGCTGGGAAAAACCTGCGCTACTATGAGCGCATGACAGAAAAAACAGGGTTTCGTGAAATGATTAGTCCCCGTGTATGTGGTCAGCTTTGTTGCTGTTCTGGATGTGAAAAGGTAAAATAAACAAATGATCTAATGCTGTCCACTTTATATTAAAGACATATGACAATACAAGTCTTTGTGTGTGTTTATGTAGGTTGACGCTCTAGAGTACTACACTAATAAAGAAAAGGAGCTGCTTGAAGAGGTGAGGAAGCAGGTAGAACTGGTACCAGAGCGCCCCCTGGGGATTGCCTTTGTCACACTTCAGACCGAGGCTATGGCCAAGTAGTAAGTACTACTTTATAAGTGTCTGTTAATACTGACAGCAGACAGTGATGTAGTATTGATACAACTGACACATGGCTCATATAATACCAATACTGTTATTACTTTGCTGTGTAACTGCTAGTTCTGGCTGTTTTGGAAAGTATCACTGATTTTTATTCAGCTTAACTATGTTACTGTTTTACTGGCATTGCAGGCATTGATAGACACTAGCTATTATTAAATGTTTGTGTGTAAGTAAGTATGCATTACTAACTTAGTAATACTGTAATTCACTCATTTCAGTATTCTGAAAGACTTCAATGCATTAGAATGTGGTAGTAGGGGCTGTTTTTGTGGGCCGGAGCCACAACCATCGTCTATTAGTGGAGCTCTGAAAGTGAAGAAGTGGACGGTCAGCTATGCACCTCATCCCAAAAATGTGTTCTGGTAAGATTTCAAACACCCATTTTTCACCCACCCATGATTATATGCTCCATATTATACCATGTAACTTGATATTTATTACACTGGGCAGTAATTCATTTGCATTAACTGTCCTTTATTGGAATCACATGTAGTTATTACATTATAAAATTTTACTTTCCAAAAGAGTGATTCTGATTAAATCATACTGAAAGAACAGCACTTTTGGGTTGGTTTTTTTTTTTTGTTGTTTTTTTTTTTACTGTTTTGCCTAATGTTGCACACAAAATGACAGCTTGTCTCACTATATTGAAATGAGATTATGCTATGGGCTGAATCCACAAAGGACAGATTATGCCTTGTTGTTATACAGGAAGTCTCACAGCATTTGTGCCCACAGTGGGTTCTGTTTTTCAGAACCTATTCACTAAAGATTTTGCTTTAATGATATGCCGGTGCAAATACGCCCATGAAATTTATTAGCTTAGTGCTTGTTTGTGTTGGTGTGTGCAGTGTTTCATGTGGTGTCCAACAGTGTAGTTTGCCCCCATTTGTGAGTGCCTTGTGATTTAGATACTATTTATTTATTTATTTTTATCTCATGTGTACTGATTTTGTGCCTGCAAAAAGCTGCACAGTCCATTTGTGGGTCTGGCCCTGTGTTCATTAGTCTTACCTCTCCATGTGTATTGATACAGTCACAGATTTACAACGAAAAATGTAGCTGTTTTAAATTGCAACACACAAACTGTTCACAGCACAACGCAGAAACAGCACTACATCGTTTAAGGAAGCCATTTTTTCCCCACACATTTAGCATTAATCTGCGTGGTGATGTTATTTTATTAAATTCAATATAACCTGCTTATCAATAACTTGTTGCTAGGGATGGTATCGCTTATTTAACAGTAGAAAAAAACATAAAAATTAGATGTTTCATTTCTGTTTTTTGGGGGAAATTAATGGAAGTCTGTGTTTGATTTAAGTCAGTAACTGTCTTGTTCCTTCTCCCATGTTTTTTTTTTTTTTCATCCAACAGGGCTAATCTCTCAGTCCAGGGTTTCATGTGGTACATGCGCTATGTGATGCTCAACTTATTTCTTTTCATCCTCCTCTCTTTCCTCACAACTCCAACCATCATTATACACACCTTGGACCGGTTTGATGTCACTAAGCCCATCTACTATCTGAATGTAAGACTTATAAGACTTATATGAGCTGATGTGTAGTCTTGCTCCCATAGCTAAGACTTCACAGTTGTTTTTTTCTTTGCAGAGCCCCATCATCAGTCAGTTCTTCCCCACTCTCCTGCTGTGGTCTTTCTCTGCATTACTGCCTACAATAGTCTACTATTCAACACTAGGAGAAGCACATTGGAGCAGGTATTACACACAGAACATGGGGTTGGTGCAGTGATTGCTTTTATGCTTTTAGAGCAAAATGTCTTTACCTGCTTTTGTCTGCATGACAGGTCCAGTGAGCAGCTGAGCATGATGCGAAAGCTGTACTTTTTCCTGCTCTTCATGGTGCTTATTCTCCCCTCACTAGGACTCACAAGGTACTTTATGGAACCAGCAGCAACAGCTAAATATATATCTATATTATGTTTTATTATATTTGGCTGTAATTAACTTAAATCTTACACAATAAAAAAAAAAAAAAAAGTATTCTCATAAGAGGATGAGTTCATGATGTGTTTGCCTTAGTCAACAGCAACGTAACTCCAATTGAAATGTTAATTTTGTAGAAGAACATTTTTTAACCCTTATTGTGGTTGTGGATTCATTCCTAACTTTTTCCATTTCCATTTGTTTAGTCTTGCAGTTTTTTTCCGATGGCTGTTTGATAAACAGTTTCTTTCAGATGGGAAACTGAGGTTTGAGTAAGTTATCCCTCTTATCAAAAATGCAATATACTGTGTATACATATATATATATATATACTTATTTAGTAGTTTAAAGTGATTGCTGAACACATACAGAAACAAACATGTTGTCTGTTTTGCACCACTAGGTGTGTATTTTTACCTGATCAAGGAGCATTTTTTGTCAACTACGTGATCGCAGCAGCTTTGGTGGGCTCTGGCATGGAGTTGTTACGATTACCAGGGCTACTGCTTTACACCATCCGTATGGCATTTGCTCATTCTGCCGCAGAAAGAAAATATGTCAAGCAGGTTTGTAATGGTATTATTCATTGCCATGCTGTATACATGACATAAATTTTGCTTTTATCAAATTACTTTCCTTACATTTAATGCTTTTCTTACAGAAAGTGAATTGGTGTCTCTTATGACATTTATTGAGTAAGAAATCAAATTTACAAAGTGATGAAACCAAAGAATCTATTTTCATCAGACTGTGCTGTAATTCCCCTTGGGCTGAAATGAATAATGCATTCATTTGTCATTTATTTGATCTAATCTTCCATTCTTAAAATACTGTAACAGGTCTCCTAATGACATAATGATATCAGATATGGATTTGTCTTGTCTTTTAAGTAGGATTTTCCCCACTCCCACTCTAGCCCTTTTTTAATGCTCATTCCTCATCACTTACAGATCATCTGACTTACTTTGATTTCTGTTTGCAGAACCAGGCATATGAGTTTGAATATGGAGCTATGTATGGCTGGACTCTTTGCGTTTTCTCTGTTATTATGGCCTACAGCATCATCTGTCCTATTATTGTGCCTTTCGGTGAGTATTTAGGAAGTCATCTATCTAAGTCAGTAGTGCCTAACATCCTTTAAAAAAAAAAAAAAAAAGCCATCCCTGTAAAATAATTACTTTACTGTACATTACATTTTATAACATGTCTCCTCTATGACTAAGATAGTAGATTCTACATTTTTTCTGTCTGACTTTTAGGTCTGCTCTACATGCTGCTGAAGCATCTGGTGGACAAACACAACCTGTACTTTGCCTACCTACCCGCCCGCCTGGACCACCAGGTTCACATGGGAGCTGTCAATCAAGCTCTTGCTGCACCCATCATCTGCTTAATATGGCTTTATTTCTTTTCTGTTCTGCGAACAGGTTAGGCTTATGTTGTTTGGAAAATGTTAGAGATAAACTGTGACCAGTTCATTAGTCTTTGCCCACAGGATGTTAAATTGAAAACCTCCTACACTCCTGTAAACACAGTAGACTGTGTAGTCCTTAGAGTTTAATGATGGATATACTGTATACCTAGTGGTCAGTTTCCTGGTCCTTACTGACCAATAAGAAAATTCTATCCAAAAAATGCTGTATAAATTTGAATTTGATTATTTCTATTTTCTGCAATCTTTTCCTACATTCATTTGTTCAGACAGGAAAGTAGTAAGCAACACCTTTATTTCGTGACTAAAACTGTTCTTGTGTGGCTATATTTTATGTGTGTTTCAGGTTTCTGGACTCCTACATCTCTTTTCACCCTGGTAGTCCTGTGTATCACCGTTTTCATCTGTGTCAGCTACACCTGCTTTGGTCTTTTTAAGTACCTCAGTCCACACAATTATGCAGTGAGTATATGCTTGTGTGGCCCATGCTGTATGATGCTTTGTTATTCTTAAAACTGTGTTTTTATTATGTTGGTGTTCCCACACAGGTGAAAGAGGAAGATGATGATAAAATAGATGGAGCAGAAGAAAACACCATGGTACTGCACTCGTATTTATTCCTTGCTCAGCATCTATTAAAAATAGAATTTTAAAGCCCTAGATTGGATATTATCTTATCCAAGCTCAGTCACACTACCCATTTGTTAAGGTCATATCTGTAAATTCCTGTATCAGTCTTAGATTAGTACATTAAAAAAAAAATATTAGCAAGAAAAGAAGAACACATGTAATTCAATTTGGACAAACATCCTAATGAATATTTGTGTTTGTGTTTGCACAGGTCTACCTTCCCAGGGTGCTTAATCCAAAATCACCTGCAAAGCCTCCACTGGTGTCGCAAGTGTCACAGTCTTATGGCTCCACAGAGGGAAGCATGGCCTACAACTCCAGCCCAAAGGAGGACAGTATGTCAAATGACTGAATGAGTGAAATGTATGAACAATTGTATGTATACTCAGTTGATTTATGAAGAAGGTAACTGAGAATTTTAGTGTGAATTTGGATCATCTTTTGCACCTATGTAGCAGAACCATATGGAACTTGCTATGTCGTTTCTTTAATGTTACCTGTCATAAAGCACACATTTATTTTCTTCTGTATGAGACCTCTCTGAGCAGGACCAAGTCACCAAAGAGTGTTTGTCAAAGTATGACTTTTCATACATGTTTTGTGTGAAAATTACTGCAATAACCATTAGTTGGGTACTGTACAAAAACTATTGGAACAAAGTAATTAAGCCAGCACTACTGACGCCACAGTGGTGGACATGCACAGCTTGTTTTATGTTACATGTTCAGACAGATTGAGTTTAGAAGACTTTTAAAGACACTGTCTTTTTATGCCAGGAGACACCTGCCAAAGGAATGACTTATTGCATAAAGTTTCTAAAGCACTTTTATACCAAGAGAGATCTGTCTGGTGTTTACTAACAGGAGCTTGGTGTTCTTACTTTTGTAGAAGATGAGAGGACACCTCAGTATTCCCATAGGTTTTGCAACCAGACATAAATATTAATTGACACATTATAATGGATAGAGTCATTATTTTCCTACGGTCAATGATGCTTTAATAAAAGGTGTTCTACATTTTTTTTTAATAAAGTAAAATAAAACAATAATGTAATGAACTACTTTTCAGTTATAAGCATGGTTTGTCAGTGGGGGGCACTGTTGAGCTGTATCTTAAGCTATGAAACATTTGTAAACCCCTGAAAAGGAACAAACGCACACTGTTGCATAGAGTATTTCTAACTTATTCTGACATTGGTATGGGATGGTTTAAGCGACAATTGCAGTAGCTCCACCCCCTCACCTGATCTTTTACTACTGACTCCCTTTCCCGTTCCCTCCCCTTTGCCTCTTCTTTTCTTGTGCTTTTTCTGTCACATCACAATGTGTGCCACAGCTAAGAAGGACCTCTGTGGTCATTTAAAGGCATTTAGGATACAATAGAAATGTGATTAGCACAGTTGTTAAATATGGGTAATGAAGTGCTAAACTAATAACATAATCTAGGTTATTAGCAGTGACTTGTAGCCACGGATCAATGAACCTCACAATAGACCTCAAAAGGAGCAACAAAAATCAAGAACTGTTACTACTTAAACACCTCTTAGCACAGCATGACGTGGTTTTCTTTTAGAGTTGAGGACAAGTTCACTTACAGACCACCTGAATCCACAACAATAAGAAAAGATTAAATAAAATTCACCTTCACCAGTTCACTTTTTATGAAGCATGATTTATGACTGCAAATGCAGTTTATATTCTCTAGTCTGACTTCATATGAGATACTCTCTACATTGGATAACACTGGACAACAATTAAGTAAAACTGTTTCTCACAAATAATATTACTGTGTATACACATGTATATATTTGTGATTAAGCAATAAAGAAAAAAAAACTCCAGGTTGGCAGTGATAAATTAACTTAAAATTTGATTTTTATTGATGTATATGTGATTATCAAACTGGTATAGACTGCATAACTTTGAAAAGAGAACTTTAAAAAAGAAAATTCCATGAGAAAACTATGTTGGGTCAGAGTTTGGGGCACTAATAACATGGAGATATTCTCATGTGGCTTGGAGGATGAGCTGGGAATGAGATGAGAGTTTGATATCAAACACCTGATAATAGGTCTGTGAGTTCTGTATATGTATCGTGTGTTTAATGTACACTTGCTGCCTGAGAGGCTGCTTCTTCGTGCTCTGTAAAGCAGGAGTAATGTACAGGAGCATGGGAAGCAGCTCTGTCCAGGAACACTCAGCAGATCTCCAAAACCACACACCAAAGTTTGACCCACAGTTAAACACACCACAGATTCACTGGCTCATCTCCAGCACACATGGTTTAAGACTTTGAATAAAGGGTGTGTGAAAGTTTGATCTGAAGTTTCCTGTAAGTAAATGTAAAATACAAGTTATACGTGGTAACTCATGTTCATACAGCTTGCTTAGACTTTCACATTTACTGTAAATGCTGCATTTTATACTTTTTTTTTGTTTGTGCACCATGGTTGCTGCCATGAGGTACTTTTTTTTTTTACATGTGTCATATGTCAATATGTCAATGCTTAATTTCATGGGTTCTTAATATTCCAATTTTCTCCAAGCAATATTTTTTTCTAAATGCTTCTGACCAAAGAATGATTATAAAGTAAAATTGAATTTGAAGAAAAATGGGGTTCTTGTGCATTATTTGAAACTTTACTCCAATACATTTGCTTGTAGGTATATGTTCACCTGTGCACAGACTAAAAATGTTTTCATGGATGTAGTATATTTTTATACTAATTCCATTTAGAAATGAACCAGCTGAACACTACACTGATTCTCCATATCATTTCTACCAAGTTTTCATGAAATGTCTTGATAATTATTAGAAAATTATGGCGAAAAACCACAGCCAAATAAAATGTTTGTGAATTTGTTCACATACTTTATTTATTATATAGATGTATTAGTATTCTCTTGTGGATGAACTGCAGTGAGACACTTTCTAAATCACTTAAAACACATGCTTGTAATCTTGTAAAAATTTCTGTTTTTACAGCTGACGTCGATGTTTAATTCTTCGGTCTAATCCAAACTGAAAAGGAGTAGGTGTGGTGACTAAAAGATTCGAGAGAAAACACGAGTATTTAACCATAATAATATACAAGAGAGAAAAGGGTTATTGGTTATTGTTGGCTGGTTTAGGGCAGTTTGTTGGCACTCTAGGTGGATTGAATCAGCAGTGATTTTTCTCTATCAGGTATTACAAGACTAAACAACACTCCTTCACTCAGATAAAAAAAAATATTTATCCACTGTTAATCCAAAACCTTTGTGACTGTCTTTGTATGTAGGTGCACAGCCCACTGAACTTGTTGCCCTCAATGCATTCTTGGTATTGTTGTTGTCTGTGCTTTTGTATACCACAGACACTATTATTTAGTCACTTCACTCCCTCTCTCTCAGTATTCACTTAATTCTACACTCCCAGGCTACTGAAGTTAAGAAAGAGCTTGTTGTGTATGTGTGTGAGTGTGTGTGTGTATATGTGTGTGTCTGTGTGTATCAAATAGGAATTAAGACCCATTTAGAGTTCTGGGCCTGGTGGTGTGGGGTCAGGTTTCCTTCATGTCACCGTCAAGATCGATGGATGTGACCTCTGACTGCTCCAATTTGTATATAAACATTGCATTAGCCAATCACGGCATCGCGTGGGATCGTGCCAGCCAATGAGAGTGTCTGGCAGCATCGTGCTCTGTGGCACTCCCATCTTTTGTCCATCAGGATTAGTGCCGTGGCAACGCTGGTCGCCTGGGAGGTGAGTTTCCCAGAGCAGCAAGACCAGGCGACCAGAAACAGACTGCTGATGGTAGCATTCCAAGTCTTACTTCCTTCCCGGCCAATTGGGAAAGGAGATGTTGGAGTGGGGTGTGTGTGTCCTTCTCCAACCCCAAAACTTCCACCTACACTGCCAACTCTAATGAGGTGCCATCCTGAGCAAAAAAGCTTAAAGTGTGTTTGTCTGGGTGCCTGAGTGGGTGGGTTGGTGAGGGGCTGTCCCTTGTTTGTTCTCTTCTGTGTGGGGTACTCTGTAGGAAAAGTCACCCCACTCTCCCTCCCTTTTCTGTTGGTGGACTACATTAGCCAGAAGGGCAGAGGGCCAGGCAGCTGAAATCACCACTGCTGATGAAACATGTGACTCCAGAGCGAGGCCCTTTTGTTTGGACAATTACGGCCAGCACACAGACTTCTGGAAAGGCATTGTGGTATGGGAACAGGCAAGCATGGGAATTGAATAGATATTAAAATTAAAACCTGCTTGCATGTCCTTTCTATATTTAGCTCTTTAATAATGTCAAAGATGATTGTTATTTAGTGGGAATGCTGTTAATTAAAAGCTCATGTTGTGTACTTGCACAGAAGAAATCTTTCTAAATTAACCACACACTTGATTTGAGGTGTAAATGTATGAAATGAGGGTACAACGTGTAAGCTAAGATTCAAGCAAAGTGATGATGAAAATGGCAATCAAGTGCAAGATCAATCCTACACAGCCAAACTGTCCAAAATAATTTGTTGGATAGTAGCCAGTTGTGTTTTTAGTGTAACTTCAGCCAACTTCACACTGCTTTTACTGGTGCAGGCTGTTGGATCTGAGCCAGGACAAACCCAACAACCAATGCTCATTTTGTATCTTTTCAACAAGATTTGCACATGACACTACACAGAGACACCGATGATGGCACCACCCTGTTTTAATAAACTCATACGCTAATGAAAGAACTTGTGCAGAAGAAAGCACTGCCTGCATTGAAAAAAAAGTATATATCAGACATGTTGGCTCTAAAAGATAAGAGATAAGTGAAACCTTGATGTGGTTTAGCTTTGATAGAAACTGTAGAAAGTCATTTTGTTAGATACATATAATTGTATATAAAAGAAAAGTATAGGACAGAATGAAAGAGAAGAAGCCACTAAGAGACTTTCATGTTATGGATGAAAATCCCAGAAAGAAGGTGAAGTCACAGGACAATGTGTGTGGATAAAAAACAAACATGATCAAACTGGTAAAATTATATTGCACAAAGTTATACCTATCCCTCTCCAAAATAACTTTGATCCCATTCTATAACTTTTTCAAATGTGGGCAAATAGCGACTTAAAGCCTCAGCCTTTTAACAGACTAACAATGTAGCTTTTCTTTCTCATTTTTTTTTTTTTTTTTTGCAGTAAATCCTATTAAAATCCATTAAATCCTATAAAACTGGAAGTGAGCCAAGTCAGGCCATTAGCCAGTACCCTTTAAGTTACCCTTAAAATTGTGTATCTTACTTTATTAGTGTGTGAATGTTCTGGTTTTTGTTATGTGGAGCTATTTAGGAGCTA
>JAPSES010000098.1:9492816-9513120 GCA_029822895.1 Maxillicosta whitleyi | reverse complement strand
GGAAGTCCTGTTTTCTCATATAGTGTCTTCAAATGTGTGACCTGAACTGTGCTGCTTGGCGGAGGTTTGCGCTCTCCCGAGTGCTTTTCTAGTATTTTAAGTGTGATGAGATATTTTGACTAGAAATGAGGAAAAATACAGTAGGTAAGATGTAGATTTTTGCAGTGCATGACTGGCTAAACTAACAACAGTCCTCTGTGTTTCTGTGTAGGATCATGGAGCCTTCAGTTCGAGTGTGCCAGCAAAGTGTGTGTGATTCGCAGCCTCCTGTGGCTCGGCCTGACCTTCTACCACGTGCCAATGACGCCACAACATGGATACATCTACATTGGTGATGGGACAAAAAATCTAGACCTTCCCTTCATGCTATAAACAAAACAACTTAAATTTAGTTCAAGATGCCATTTTAATATGCCCTTTTTTTCTCTTTTCTTTTAAATATCAGCTCTATAACTGTAATTTACTCTATGCACAATATTTTGAGATTGACGTTTGGGTTATTCTGAAATAAAGAATATGAATACAACCTTTTTTCCATCTTGTTCACTTGCACAAAAGCTACTTCTATGCAGTAAACACATGTTGAGAGGCCGAGTAAATGGACACATTTTATTTGCACATCTGTGTTGCCTTGAGTATACAGAGTCAACATACCACCTACTTTGAAAGTGTAATACTGACCCAGTTGTTCACATTAACTTGTCAGTGAGTTCACTTCAAGGGCTTTCTGAAAGCCAACAGACACAAAATAGATGACTGTGGGTGGGGCTGAGCATGATCCATTACAAACATGACGCAGCTTCATAAACAAAAGGTAAAATAAATACAGATGGATAAAGCTCTTAGCTCTTTTCCCAGGGCAGTATAACAAAAGTCAGTGTAAATCCAGATGCATGTTTTTGAAAAATTGGCTTAGGTGAAAATCCACTAAGAACTGTATCCCAGCAGAATGGCTCCACTTGCTCTCCTTCTGATTGGTCGGGCCTTCCGCCACTAGTGTTTCATGTAAAGTGGCTTGACAGAGTATCGCACATTGTCCTTCAGTGCCGGGTGGCCAACAGCCATGCGCTTCTTACACCACTTCAGCCCGGGTTTATAGATGGGTTTCACAGACTTGACAGACCACCGTGTCAGATATCTGTACAACAAACACACAGCGTTATTACTAACTTGACTTAAAACTGCCAGTCACACCGACTACCATTAGACAGCAGAGGGAGATACAGACACACACATACCTGTTGAGCTTGGGTTTGGGAGTTTTTGGGACATGTCCCTCTGGAAGTTTGGGTCTGTGGTCAGGGAGCAGACCTTCAAAACAGAATGGAGTATGTATTTATTTTAAGATTGTGAAATTAGTGAGGATGGTGAAATAAAGGAGGACAACCCGAGTCAGGAAACAACACACCTGCTCTGTGCGCCATCTGGACACAAATAGCAATCTTACGATGCTCTTCTGTACAGAGACCAGTGATTCTCCGGGGCAACATCCCTCCATCTGACCTTATGAACTGACTGAGCAACAAGACATCCTGAAGGGAATAACACTGCATTAGACCAAAAAAAAAAAAAAACAACTTTCCAGATCATTTTCAATAACTTCATGTTTGCTCATGTATTCACCGTATAGTTGTATTTGTGTTGCAAGTTCCATCTGTAGATAGGGCACTTGGCTTCAGGGTTTGGAGGCTGAGGTGCTGCTGGAGTTTCCACTGTCTTGCCTTCAATCTGACAAACATTATTCTATTTAGTACAGTGAAAGTTATGTTGGTAAGGCAAGTATAGTGATTTAATGCTGATGTGAGATGTACATGTGCAGGAATAAAGTGATTTTACATCATGCATTCAATCAATCAACCAATTTACTTTATTAATCCCAAACTGGGGAATTGACATTATATTATTATTGCTATTATGTAGTTTGTTGGTTTTAGATGTCACATCTGCTGCTATTAGGAGTGCTATCTTAAATCTAAATCCAACACTTTACTTATATTTATTGTTGGACTGTACTGAATTGCAATTCATACACATTAAACTGCCATACAGAGATACACTCCATAGTATGTCTCTGGAACAGAGACATAACAGTTATTATATTTTACAGGCAGATACTCTTGTCCCTTAAAATGCTTCCATTTTCATTTTATGAATAACTATTCAGTGAAGTTCACCGATTACTGTCTTTGATTTTAAAGTCATATACACAGGGAAAGAAGCCATCTATACTTGGGGCTTTTTATTTAATTAAATATGTAAACATCATATATTTACTTAGTAAATACATATTTACTAAGATGGTTAAAAACATAAATACATAATAGTAGCTTCTCAGTCCTTGAAACTTTGCTGATAATTCACAAACAATACATACCATATGCTACTGATTCATTGAACATGTAATTTAAAAGCAGATCCTGACTATTACAGGTCGAATATAAAAAATGAATCTATCTATGTTGGTATAGATATGTTATATGTTATATGATATAGTATGTTGTTGAGTGAAAAAAATAATGCATATCACACAAAGTCACAAAATCTTGAACATCTCACAACGAAATCAACGTTGAATAAACTCTGAATACAGAGAATCTAGTTTGTACTTACAATTGTAGTGTTACCCTCTCGCTTCTCCACCACTGTAAAACAGAAACAACAAAAATCAGGTGTTTTATCAGTGACATAAATGAAGCAGCTATAGCTTTTATTGCTAATCTTTGACAATCGCATTAAAATATTATAACGCAAAGATACATAGTGCTAAGTTATCGTTAACAGACAGCAATGCATTGCTTTTTGTACAGTAATGACACATAAGGTTGTTCAAAGTTGCTCAAATCTGCTATGTAGTGTGGCTCCGTCCATGCTAACTTAGCTACATGACCAAAAGTTAGCAGCTAAAATCGTCACATTTTCGGAGACGTTTTACCTTGACGGATCCCTCTGCTCTGTATAGTTAACGCCGAAAGCTGTGGAACATTTATCCTCTGCAGACTACCAAAGTTAGAGGCACTAGAACCCAATGTTAAACTCGAAAACGAGGTCCACACGGACCTCAGCATACAGCGGGCCGCCATGTCTAATTTGTGACCTTCGTTACTTCCTGTATGGTAATCTCGCGAGAATACAAAACAAATCCAAAACAGCGACACCTTTGGTAAAGACATGTCACTAAATCTTTGGTGCAGAACAATTCCCAATACATGGCAGATCTCACAAATCATTTTCAATTGCCTTCTTGTGTGTCTGTGGCAAACTTGAGAGTTTATTTATTCTGACTTTAAAAACCTGACATGGCCAAAAGTAAATTCCTTTTCCATAACCCTAGAAGAATTGATTCATGACTAAGTACACAAGAGTTTGCCTCTAAGGACAACACTTCATAAGCCAATACCTAAATCTAATGAATCTGCAATTACTTACAAAACAAAATTAAACACGGGGGATAAAGCAATGAAGACAATATGCTGAAAAGGCACAGAGGTCAAATAAAATATAATTATGATAAGACAAAATAACAATAGCAGTCAGATCAAGTGAGAATATTTTCAAGTCCAAGGGAATTTCAATCTAAAAAGTAAAAACAATAATCAGATCTCAGATAATCAGATTGTGAACAGAACATGTCAGTACACAGTAAAAGAAGTCCAATCATATTGACTACAGTATATTTCTTCCATCCCAGATATATGGTTTCATACTTGTGTTAAAATGCTCAGAGGTCACAACAGAAATTGAGTCACAGATTCCACTCTTCATGTCAGGTTCATCACATGGAAGCACTGTATGACAGGCATCAGGAGTGTAGGAGCATACCAGGCTTTTGTTGCAGAAACCAAATGATACAGGTTGATTGCTTGGGCCCATATAAACAGACCCAGACCAGATAAAGAGTTTGATGTCTCATCTAGTGTTATCGCGAGAACACTACACCATTGTCCAGTTGTTATGGTATTTGCTATTTTGCACAATCTATCTCACACGTTCATCTGTTTGGATCTAGAAAGCAGGGAGGCTAAAAGATGGAATCAGCTTAGAGAAGGCATTCCTTACAGTAAGTGAATAAACTGACTGAACAACACAAGCAGATTGACAGGTTCCAGATAGGCCAACTAAATACGGCCTTTTCAATGAAAACAGCATGAAAACAACATAGTTATTGTATTGGGCACTGTATTAATTGATTAGCATATAAGTTTGTACTAAAAATAAAACCATAGTTAAATAAATAATAATAATAATAAAAAAACCTGCAAAAATCAAGTTGTTTTATAAAATAATTTCTGACAATTTCCTTAGATACATAAATAAAATTCAACTTAAAAAAATAATAACATTAATAATTTATATGGCACTTTATTTATGTACATGCTTATTTATTTTGCACATAAAACCAATAAAAAAGGAAAGCTGCATGAATGAAATAAATCAGTAGATCTGAAAGTTTAACTGTCCAACTGAATTACAACATTAACATTAAATGCTTTCTTTCGTGAGATGCAGTTTTCAATGATTTATGAAGTCATCATCCTAGAAAAAATTCAACAACACCACAAAAAAAACAAAGTGGTGACAGAAGTGCAACACATTCATGAAGTTTTTTTGGCCTCTGTTTTTATATTGATTATTTGGGGAGAAGTATTTTTGATTTAAAAGATAATAGGGGGTGGAATGGTTCACATCTGGGGTGTTTGTTTTTAGCCAAGTTAAACGGAATGAGCTGCACTCAAAATGAAGGTTACAGTTTTGCAACAGCTTAAATGTGACAAACAAGAGACGATAAACTTGTTCTTGTAATCTTTAAAAATAATGATTCTGGACATATTTATTAGTCTGGGATTTTGCATCAGAACTACAAAGTAATTTAGTTCCAGAAATAGCCACAAGGTTCCTATCAGATACTTCTAGGACTGTCTTTTCACATTAAACTTGATGGTAAACATATTCATCGTGTTCCTGAGATATGATTGGTTACTTAGGTTCAAATCCAAAAAATGTGAAGTATTTCTCAAACTCCATCGTCTATGTGCGAGCTAAAAAAGTTGTGCACTCAGATGCAAATCATTACGTCTGTGATCATCTCATCCATTGAGCAGGGAGCACACAGACAGAAATTACCGTCACCCTGCCACCACAAAGAACGCATTGTCTCAGTGATCAGGTTCCATCGTCAAGGACACTTAAGCAGTCCCATTCCTTGAGTGAAACCCAAAAAATGGTGTTTAAAGTGTCTGGCCACCTTCTCACAGGCTTTGATATTCAAATGAAACATGGCCCTGTACAAACAGGCGCCTCAGCTGAGGAAGAAGGGGGAGAGTAAATCAGATAGGATTTCCCTCAGATGAAAAGAACTTGTCTGACATTTTCACAGCGAGCGCTGAGGGACACTGAGGCAATGTTGGTTCGATGTCATGGTGGGAAGTTATTGCTCTGTGGAAAAGGTTAGCATTTTCACCCGCTTCCCTGAATAAACTGCTAAAACGCAGCGTGGAGCGACCAGATGAGCTAAGACTGAAGAAGCAAAGATGAGTGGGCACGGTCACATCACACAAAAACAAATCTAACCCACCCCACCGCATTCCCCTTTTATTGTCACACTGGTCAGTTTGTTTTGCCCTTCATGTTCTGCTGAACACTGGAGGGCCCCTGGTGATAGCCTGTGCTGAAGGGCCTGAGCACAAAAAGACCAGTGAGGGGGGGGGGGGGTCACAGCAGCAAATCCGTGGGATCTGATCTGTTGAAATTAAACCCGTAGCTTTAATCTAAATGATTGGTACATTTCTGTGCTATATGTTTCCTTAGATAAAGATTTTTCTCCCTTAGAGTCAATTGTTTTCGACAGAATATCTCATTCCCATGCAGATGGAATGTCTGGATTTGCTGCCATCCAAATTGATGGGCACAGTCTGGTATGCAATTAAGGCGTAGCTGTCACTAAGAGGCTTTCCTGGGTGATTAACTTGTAAGGGCTGTTGCATCCAAGGAAGTCAACTGAACACAATTAGCCTATTTCAAGGGAGTGAGTTTGGTTAAAAGCCCCCACTGCTGGCAAAATGAGGTGAGAAGAAATAAGCTTGCAAAACTTGACAGGTGGAAAGAGACATGCAAGTTTCATCAACCAGGCAGTGGAGCGGAGGTTCGAGGTTCCTTCATGATCTCCCTCCTGCTCATTTGATGTTGGGTAAAGCTTCTCTTTATCCATAAAAGTATCAACGAGTCAGCCCCCCACCTCTTCAATCTTTTTTCTGCCTTCTCACTCACTACCCTCCCCATACTTATTTGGGTGAGCGGGGCGTACGTGCTAAATGGCACTGGCTTCTTTAGCAAATTCACTGCTCTTTGAAGAGGCTCTTATCCCCATTTTTTTCTCTGCTTGGCTCGTTGAGAGTGTCGGCTTCTATCCTCGTACTTCTCTTACTCGCTTTCTCATGTACATACACACACAGAACCTCAAACACATCCTTCTATGAATCTGTCTTTCTTATATATGTGCTTTATGGATGACGGGCAGCCCTCTGAGTCCGTTCAATTTTCATGCAGGTTGCATTGCCTGTGATACAATAGCTCCTTGGCTCCTGAGTGGCCCTCTTCAGATGTTTGAAAACATTTTGTCCTCTCCCTTTGCATTTTTCTGCCCACTAGGATGCTGTTTTTGTTTTAGTTTGGAACTGGTGCTGTATACCTCCTGAGGTCCAGTCTCCTCGGGCTGAGTTGTGTTTGCCTGACCTTTTAAAGGGTCACCCCCAGTGGATAGCAACAAGGAAGCCAGTTCAGTCACAAGGAGAAAAAAAAAAACATCTAGAGATTAAAAGTCTGCCTTTGTAGCACATCAGTGTTTTATCTTCAGTTTTCTTTGCTGGGAATCTCAGTTCCTACATATGTTCTCAATAAAAGTGTTTCACCTGCAGGAGAAACTCTAAAAAAAAAAAAAAAAAAATACAACCAATTGATTCTTGCATGTTCTGAAGGATGTTTTAA
Source organism: Maxillicosta whitleyi (assembly GCA_029822895.1). Lineage (NCBI taxonomy): Eukaryota > Metazoa > Chordata > Actinopteri > Perciformes > Neosebastidae > Maxillicosta > Maxillicosta whitleyi. Next base: position 9,506,139 of record JAPSES010000098.1, on the reverse strand, counting down.
CGTGATAAAAGTCTGTCTCATGCTGAGCTGATTTGTGAAGCACAGCCCAGTTGAGTTTCCCACCATGGTTACCCTTCTTAACTTCCTCCATGTGGAAGTTGCCATGGTGCCTGCAGCGGCATTCACATAGACCAGATGGTTTCAAGTCAACTGAGTTCACTTTTTCTTTTTTCTGCACTAAAGGGCTGTCTACAGGTAGTCATGTGACTTATGAAGTTACCATGTCTGCTAACGGAACCGTCACTTTTTTTTTTTTTTTTATGGAGCTACTTATGTTTTTAACCTTATGTTTACTTATGTTTCATGTCTGGCTTAAAATATATGTGTGACTGTCTGCCCAGGTTTATAATCCAAAATTTGCAAACACTTTATGTGACCAAACTCCATCTGACTTGACGGCACTTCTTCTTGGATGAAACATCTTACATCACTTTGGGCTGTTAAGTTTCCTGTATATCTACCCTATTTCTCCACAGACTCGCTTATCTTTTGTCCCAAACTGTGTCTTTCTTTCCTCCTTTGTGTGTCAGAAAAATCCACGTCAAACCCCTGTTGCAAAATCAGATGTTTTTCTATGACGTTACACTTCTTATCAGCAAACATGCGTACGTCACATGCCCTTGCGTTGCTGTTTGTTTCAGCTGAATCTAAGCTCATTTACCTGCTCTGCCAAAGCTTCAGTGGGCAATAAGATTTGCAGGATTTTCAGAACTTGACATTTTGTTAAAATAAGACTGCTCTGTTACATTTTATGCTCAAATCTCCAGTGAACAGTAACACGTGGTTCGTGAAAAGGTCACCTGTTTTCCCACAGAACACAGAAAGTGAGAAGTGCACATATCTCGCAGGTTTGAACCTTTCCTTTATATGAACCACACCTGGGTTGTAAAAGTACTCTGGTGTCACAGAGTTCACCGCAGCACTTTCTTTACCCTCATTAACCTGTTGCCTTTCTCTGACTCCAGCAATGGCTAAAACAGTGCAAATGTATTGTACGGTAAATAAAGAACATAATCTGAGCCTGTGTTGTGAGTTTTAGACAGGTGGAAACCAGCAGGGGGCAGTGGTGATTGTCAGGTGTAGATTTTCTTGACTGATGGTGTCCAGGCACTTTCCTGCAGACAGTCAGTGAGACATTGAATGTTAAATAATGAAACACACTGAAGTGAACACAGACATATTTATAATATCATTTAGATACTGACAGTTCAGTAGAAATAACTGATTCCATTCCACAAATGCTCTCCAGACATTAGACACCCCCCACCCTTTTCAACTACCTAGACATGCTACGTGGGCTCCTTTGATGAGTACATGATCTTTGTCCCTTGCAAACTTTATTTCCCAGTTGGGGGTCATTCATGGAAACAACTTGAGTCCTCCTTTTCCCCCTATTTTTACTACCTTCTTATTGTTGAATTTTAACACCGTGTCCAATACATCTTACCCTCTGAATGAGAATGTAAAAACCCTACTATGTGTGTGTGTGTGTGTGTGTGTGTGTGTGTGTGTGTGTGTGTGTGTGTCCGGTCTGCCTCGCCATGGTGAGAAGAAGCAGTACAGTGAACGGCAATCAGTCAAGAGTTTCTCCACTCTTTATGCATCAAGCTTAATTAGTAGACATTCACTGGCAGAAAGAGACATGATGCAACAAAAGAGGGGACGCTGAAAAGGAGCAAACCTGAAGTCCCTCCATCTCCCATTCTCCTATTATGTATAAGGACTGGGAAGTCAAACACAAGGCAAACTCTTCAGTAAAATTCCATCGCTGGCAAATACAAGACTAAGAGCTGTAATGAAAGAGGAGCTACCTTTTTTTTTTTTCCTCCCTCAAGAGCTGCCTTTTTTTTTTTTTTTTTTTATTAAATGAAAGTCCACCCACATGTTTTCATTCTTTCCATTTACAACTAATAGTAACATTTAATAGAAGCATACGTTTGTTTGCTGAACGGGTCGCATGTTTCAATGTTGGGAAATTCTAAATCATAAGCTATGATTATAGTCCTTCATTGACTGATAACCTGTCATTAGAGATGAATCTGTCTACGCCAACATTTTTCTTTGCACTGATTTCATGTCATGTTTGACTTATATTTTAGCGTTCTCAGCATTTTTACTTCCTCTACAGCAGAGAGAATTATGGATTTGTTTATCTCACAGTTATCATTGTAATTTTATGTGTTTTAAATGGGTTATAGGTAATACTGATATTGCAAACTCTCAACATCACGGGAAAGTTACACACCAGAAAACATTTATTTTTTAATTTTTTACATTTATACATTTATTGTTTGTTTTTTTTTCATATATAAAAACAAAGAATATAGTTCCATTGTTTGATCCAAAAGTCAAAGAAATAGACGAACAACATGCAGAACAATCCCCTCCCCCCTCCATATACAAAATGGAAATACAAAATTCCCACTTACAATGTTACCAAAAACATAACAAAATCATAACAGTAATGATAAGTCAAACTGCCAAGGCACACCAATACTGTATAATACAATACTCACAGAAAACATGACATGACAACCAAAACCAACATTGAATTAATTCAATGGATCCACAGACTGTATCACTCACTGAATAAAGTATAATGAACATGTTTTACAAATCTTGGCACCACTTGATGGGTTTTTATTTTCAACACACATTATTTTTAATAACCAAAACTAGGAATATTTCATATTGTCTCTTTAAATGAGTAATATTTTGCTTTTTATGTCAAACTCAGAGAAATGTTTGTCAGAAGTCTGGACCTTATATGTACAAATGTCATGATGTAACTACTTATATTGTAATAAATTAAGAAGGAATTAAAACAAGTTGTAGAAATCCATTTGATTTTTGCCAAAAATGAATATAAATATAGCTTTTTAGCACTTGGAGGGTTCATATTCAAACTTTTTGAACTATTAGGGTCCAAATACACAAATAAATGAACCAAAGACTAATAATAAAAGTGGGTTTAGACAAATATGAGCCTTAAAGATTTGGATTGTAATCTTTATTTGCATCTACAGGGTGAAGCTGCATATTGTATTGCTGTTTCCTCAGCTCATCTTCCTTTATGGAGGCCTCTAAAAACATGAAAGTTCCATGTTAATATTACTCTAAATGACCCCATGCGAAAGCACTTAAAAAAAAAACTACTAATCCCACCTATTTATCTGTGTATTTCCTGTACACCTTGTATCTGCAAGTGCTATGTGCTATCTTTATGTCCTCTATTGTAAGTCGCTTTGGATAAAAGCGTCTGCTAAATGTAATGTAATGTAATAATATTAGAGTTTGTTTTGATTTCCATTGTGGCCAAGAACATTAAGGTCCACATTCAGATATATAGTTAGTAATGGTAATGCACAGACGCTACTGCTATAATGAAATCTATTTTGAGCCTTTGTAGAAACATGACAGTGTATGATTGTGTGTTCCATGGATGGTGACCCACTACCGCTGTAGATAACCTCAGTCTAAAGGTAACAAAAACACAACAGTTCTAGTTTCAGGCGATTATACATGAATGAAAACACAATCATGCATAACTTATACGATTAGAGCCTGTAAATCCATTAAAATCTTACACACTGGACCTTTAAGGGCTCCTTCCAAACTGTTTCAGATTACTGGAAAAAATCTGGCTGTTTTTTTTTTTGTATATATTTGGCATTAGTGTTGGATTGTTGTGCAGGGATTACTACTGGCACTGTTTCTGCAGATGAAATCGTCCTTGATGCCTGGGCATATTTCCACCTTAGTTTCCTCTATTAACAAAATCATATAAAGCTGCATTTTGAAACATGTAACAGCAAAAAAAAAAACTTGGTCTTCCAGGGAGATAAATCCTCATTTGTATATTTAATTTTATTAAGGATTATCTGCTAAATTCTGGAGATGAGGTAAGAACATAACATGTTTCTTTTGTTCTTATCTACTGTTTTTTTTTTTTTTAGGCCTATTTGGTCTGAACCTCAGAGGAAAGCTCAACGTTTAACATCTGGCTGGCTGAAAAATTGCATGTTAATTCCCATAAAGGAAAAAAAAAAAACAATAAAGAAATGCTGTCCAAGAAAAAACTTGGCCAAGAAACAAGTCAATGTTTTGATTAATAAATCCCATAAAGCTCACAAGATTCACAATGATTATAAAAGAAATCTTTGGGATCTCACTTAGCACTCAGGACATGTAAACAGACACAGAGGACCCACATCAGAAAGCCAAGAGGAAGGTGTCAACTCAGTGAAACATTGTGAAAATCTAATTAGGTTTGATTGGATCACACATTTTGGCCCCCAACCCACGCTGTTGGCTGCTGAGATTCAGACGAGCAGACTTCCTTCTCCCAGCTGAAAGGCTTGTTTAGAAAAACCTGTCCAACTGGCAGGAGCCCATTTACAAATGTGGGATGTTTTCTCTTTGTTGTGGTAAGTACAATGATCCCAAGCACCGGGAGCTCACAAGGGACCTTCATGGGCTGTAAATGGTGGAGCGCGAGAAAGGATTAAAGAGGAGAGTGAACACTGAGGAAACACAAAAAGACCGAGAAGAACAAACGCAAAGTCCCCTCAGCTGATTTTAGCCTCCTTATGTGCGATAAACACCCTGTTGTCTGAGTCTCCCTGTACACTCATACAGGAAGAAAATGATCGTGAAAGCATCAAAGACCCGGGTCCCTCATGTTCTCTACTTTTGATCAGTGTGTCATGTGCTCTTTCATGTTTTTGACCTCGCAGCTGTTTGAGAGACCCTCTACCTGTTTTTTTTTTTTTCAGGGTATTTCTAAGATATCAGTAATATATGTCAAATAAATATTCACACAGTTGTACAAAGTGACATTTGTAAAAGAAAAGCAAAATTGTTACTCATCCTGCAGCTTTGAGAAGATAAATTAAATGTCAGAACAACAGAAATATGTGTGAAATGGTCGACTTTTCTAGGAATCTAGGAAACCAGGAAAACAGAAGTATATACAAATATGTTGTTGAAACTTTAAATAAGTCAAAAGACATGCATTTTATTGGGTACAAAATGTAAATATGTAAATAATAATTCATTTTAACTCTAATTCTACGTTTATATACATTGTATATTTCTTATGTTTCTCTATATATCTTATTATTCAGTGATTTGTGGTGTTTATACTTTTCTTTTTCCCTGCAATTGTTTGTATTTTCCTGCTGTTAACTATGGAATTAACCACGGTGGAATAAATAGTGCTATCTTATCTTATCTTATCTTATCTTATCTTATCTTATCTTATCTTATCTTATCTTATCTGTTAAGTTTTCTATTTTGGCTGTTGTCATATTGGCTTTTTGGAGCCAGAAGTGACCGTATTTGTACAAAAAGAACATTACAGGAATCCAAGGGGTCAGGGGTGAACTAATGCACTGTACAAAATCAAAATCTTACCCAATATATGTTTATAAGACATAATCACCTAAAGAGTAACTTTGAGTTGACACTTTTCCATTGATCCTCAAATAGCGCAAATAGAATTTTAACCTTAAAAATGTACTTAATGGAAAAACGACCATTTGGCCGAAACTAAAATTTATTTATTTTTTTTCCTTTTTACACAAAACTGCAATGGAAAGACCTTTTTGGCAAATAGCATCATGTAAAATAAATAAATAAATAAAAAAATAAAACAATGAATGTGGACGAATGTTGCAACAAGAGTTTTAAAAGAAACATGGTGTGGTATGTGAAAACACCGCAGGCAACAGGAAACTAAATAATTATTTTTATTTAATACAGAATAATATGGTAATATAATAATAATAATAATAACAATAATAATGAATATATATGTAGATAAACACCATATTTACGTTCATCACCATGTTTATGGAATGACTTGTTGTGTCATCTCGCGATAATAAATAAACAAATCATCACATTTGTGATTTAATGGAAAAAATGATATTAAGCACTTCTTTTTTTGACATTTAGTAAATATCGGTAAAGGTTTGCACATAAGCCTAATGGAAAAGTGACTAGTAAGATATAGGAAGTTATTTTTAGACAATAGATCTTGAAAATCTTATTTCAAGAAATATTACCAAGATAATTTTCACTTGTTCCATTGGCAGTTCCATTTTTTTCTTGAAATAAGCAATAAAATAAAATTTTAAATTAAGCAAAATCTCATGCCAGTGGAACAAATGAAAATGATCTTGGTGAGACTTCTTTAAATATGATTTTCAAGACTGCAAAACATTGGTTTAATGACTTAATGAACCATTCTGTATCAAAGTCATTTTACAGTCTTGTTATTGAAACATATTAACCACAGCTATAATCAATCAAAACCTGACATGGCAGACATCTTTAATCATCTTTCTGTCAGAGAAAACAATTTAAAGGTAGGTCAGATCACTCAGTAAAGTTTCCAGATAAAATGGATGAAACCAAAATAAGCCCTGTAAAAACATACTTCTACACTATTTTCTGAAAGAGGTTAAATGGGTCTGTGGGAGTCTGGGCTTTTTGGAGTCAACCCCAGTGGCTGTCAGCGACATTACAACTGTAAGAGGATTTTTATGGAAACAGTTTATTTTTTCCTGCTTTTGGAGAGAATATTCAAACAGATCCGATATCATCAGTAGAGTGAAGAGAGGTTATTGGAGGTATTTAAAATGTTCCTTTTCTTTTCACCATATTTTTTAACTATGAGTCTCAAAGTGACAGGACTTTAAACCCTGAAGAAAAAAGTCCCTTTTTTTTTTGTTTTTTTTTTTTTTTTTTTTTTTTTTTACACACCAGTTTCTAATGAACTATAATTGTCATGTTTAGAAGTGTCCCCTCTACCTCACATTGACCCCAAGGAATACACAAGGGTTAAATGTAGCTGTTTAACCCTTTACCTACTAGTCTGGTCACATTTGACCCGTTTTAACATTCAACAGTAGTAAAAATACGTAAAAGTATCATTCTTTTATCCTGAAATTTAATGACTTTTCCTGCATTTTGCCAAAAATACACAAAAATTTAAATATTGTAAAATGTTATATTTTGTACAGGTGCTACAGATTATTGGACACTGAGGCTGGTTCAGGTAAATTTTATATATAAATCATAAATCATAATCTTTTTGTTTTTTATGCGTTATGATACTGTGTGAGAGTAGATGTTTTTCTCCAAAAACAAGATTGTAAAACTTAAAAACTACTATACTCTTCCTGCTCTTAAACATTATATTTATATATTACATATATTTTTTTTAATGTGGGATAGTCTATTTAGACATTCTAAATAAACCTGTAGTTCAACATTTGGTTTAGACAATTACTATGAGGGAATTCTGCATATGGGTTAAATTTGACCTGAAAAAAACTGTGAAGGTTTAAGAAATCAAGAGTTTGTAAAGGTTAAGAAAGTATTAAACAAAATGAAAACATTAATATATCAAATGGATATGTTGGAGAAGGGACAAATCTGCAGCATGCAACAGTAACTACCTTAGTTTAATAGAATCTATTTTTAAATGCACCTATCATATCCACGATTGCCTGTGTTTGGGAAGGATTTCCCTAAAATGTGCTCTTTCTCTGCCTCTGGATCATGTCAACGTTTCACTCCCTACATGAGCTTGAACATGTACAATGAAAAGTTTCCATTTTTTATATCATGATATCATTTCCGAACATCTCATACTCCTCACTAGAGATTTCTGTTTTTGACAAATTCATATATCTCAACGAAAAGTGAGCTGTATGATACAGCTCAAACATATTTGATGACAGATTTTTTTTCCTGCGGTAAATAATTCTTTGTCGTTATGTTCGGCTTGTTTTCGTCCTCCTTCACCATATGCTAATAATTACACTTATACAGTAAAGTGCCGTATATACAATGTACAGTCCACTTTCCATCTAACTGATTGAGAAAATCTTTTTGCATTGACCGTTCCGCCTGTTAGACGTTAAGGAGATCTTTGTGTTATTTGTGTTACATGTTCTGTACGGTTCCATCACTACTGGAGCTCATCTACTGCTGATCCTCAGGAAATCTGCAGATATTTGATCTGTGGAAGATCTCTTTGAAACTTCAAAAAGAACTTGTGTCTCCACTTCACGCAGAGCCAACAATTAGATGAAAGCTACGCAAAAGCCACGGCACTAATACATATTATTGTCAATATCTGCACACTTTTATCTGCATTTTGTATTTACATGGAATATTTGATTTGTTAAGCTTACATCTTCGTATAGGAAGACAGTATTAATGATGTGTGTGATGCATTTCTACCAAAAATATCACAATGTCATCATGTAATGTTGAAATAGATTACATGTGTTGGCCCTAATCAAAGCTGTGAAATGATAGAAATGAGACATATAACCCGAACAATGACAGATAGCTACACATCATTTATGCAATTTGACAGTATAAACTATATGCTGCTCTGAAAAAAACTCCTTCCCCGCAGCAAAAATGTGGATCTGATTATTGGAGCTGTACATTGAATGAGTTGCAGGGTAAACCTTGGGAGGCACAGTAATGTGAAACAGATATACTACATCTTTTACCACAATAGGCCACACTTACAAGGAAGACATACCTTTGTCATCATCCAGAAAATCATGTTAAAATCTTGTGCTCTGGGCAGTGCACTCTGCTGTTCAAATCCAGATAGCAGACGGCGGTCTCTGAGGACACACACAGTATTACCTGCATGCTGAATGAGATTCTTTTCCCTGAAGTAATATCTGCTTAGCCCGAGGCAACAGAGCGTTCACTGACAGGAGGTATAGAGTTTGCATGCCACTAGTAATAGGATAGTCCAACATCATTAAACTCATGCACTGTCAAAATATTTGCAACTCCATTACAAAGCTCTGCAGGATCTTTGTTGGACTTTCACTTGAAATGTTTTAATTTCCCAAATGCACTCAATCTTGACTGAAAAGTTGCTTTAATGTCTTGAGAAAATTACAAAAAGCAGCTAAATTATTGTGTACAGTATTTATAATATAGGACATTTTATTAATTTGGTGGTTTTACAAAGTAGTTTACAATTTCAAAAACTTTCTTAAGGGACCACAACAATTTAGAAACTCATGACATTTGGATTTATAAGGTAAGATTTAGTTTTGTAGATATAGTATTGTTTGTTCCCACTGATAAACAGGAACAGTCTTTCATCTCTTTATTTTATGATCCCTCTGCATACGTTCTGTTACTTTGGTCCTAAAGTTAATAAAACTTGAAATGACTGAATTCGCCAGTGATTTGTTCTCTTACTCTGAACAGCATTAATGAAAATGAGCCCAGATGTAAAACATCTGTGTTTGTTGCCATGTTTTTGGTCACATTCATTCCCACTACGATACCTGACAGCTGCATTCGATGTTTTAATGTTTTTTTGCACAATTCTGCTGAGAATTCAATGAAAGCTGTCTATTTGGGTGCTAATTCTGTTGTACAAGACACAGGCAACCTCTAACCTGACCATATACAGCATATAAACCGCTCTATGAACGTTTCCCTGGGATGTCAGCCAGATTGCAATCACAAAGACGGCCAATCAAACTAAACACTCCAGGGGTCTTTCTTTTGAAAGGACTGTTTGTTAGTCATGTTTGTGTTATCTTTAAATACATTTTCTCAGACACACTGAAAGAAAACAGCTTGTTTTAGCAGTTTAAGGTTTTACAAAGGCCAAAATCCTTGTAATGTGTTTACATAGCACATACAACCTCCTATTGGGAGCACTACAACCCTAATCTTTAGTATCGCACAGGGTATAATTGTCTTACCTCATTCACAACATATGGCTTAATCCCAGCAGTGAACTGAGGGATAATGAAAATCACAATAACTTATATCCCAAATGACTTATCAAGACTCAAGAATGTTTATGTTGTATCCACATTAAATAGATTTGGAACATGGTAAAGGTTTAGAAGGACCTCGGGGTCCATTTACTCGGGGTTCAGCCTTCAAAACTAGACTTTAAACAAGAAAGTTAAATTGTCTTTGTCATCCACCGACTGTAGGTACAGTAAAGACATAAATGGTGTTATTAAAGACAAGTATGGTGTACAAGAGCCATGTGGTGATCCCAGCAGAGGGACTGTGTTGGTCTGTGATCTTTACATCGTGGCAGGGGATCCTGGTACATCCGCTCCAAGCAGAGTGCGCCTCTCTGGACTGAGGCCCTGCTGGAAATTGAATTATCTCGTTTTTCATAGCAACACGGTGGTCACATTTGGAAAAAAAAAAATTAAAGAATAATATTACTTTTGAGATAGTTAAAGATAATGTTGATGATTGGACACACGCTCCCTTTGGCTGTTGCAGTCGTATGTTTTGTTAAGCACCAGCTTACATTACATGTTCACTGAAACATTCGAAGAAAATATTTTGTCTGTTGCATAAAAGTGGAAGTATATTTTCATGGATGTTGCTCTAACTTCATGCCCGTTACACGTGCGTGACTTCTTGACCTTTTTACATTGAAGAACTATGTTTTCCGCCCCAAAGCAGATGTATTTATGCATTAAATGTGCAGTCACACTTTCTGCATCTGAATGTTTGCAGACTCAGATTTTTATATGATGCGCCGCTTCTTTCCAGGACACCAGACATTCTTGAAAAGAAATTCAGTGTTGTGTGCAGCAAATCAGAGGCTTGGAACCACACTAGACTTAACATAAACACTGAAAGATCTTGAATCTAAACAGTCCAGTGATTTGGATTCACTTTGAACTTCCAAACATCTGAACGAATACCTTCTAGGAAAATGGTTCATAAAACAAAACAAAGGAAGATTCCAGTTCAGTAAATATTAACACATAGTTGCAGTCAACTTGACCAAACTGTTGGGATGTAACTTACAACAGGGCTTTAAAATGCCTGGACTCATTTCATGACAGTGTGTATCGATAAAGCATAAGGAGATTATTATCACTGCCATTTATTCATTACCATGAACTTGGAAATGCCTATAACTGAAAACATATACTCATGTTAAACACATCATGATGAAATAATTGTGATAAACTCTAATCCCCCCCCCCTCTAACACTACTCACTGATTATTACATTTTTTAGATGTGTGGAATCTTATTTTATTCATTTATGGCCTAATCTCATAAAAGTACATTAAATTTGTTAAATTATGCAGGATTTCTTTCAAAAGCACAACTTTATTCTCATGTTGTGGCTTTGTTCTTCAAATATTATAACTTTGTTCTCATGAAATTATGACTCATTTTGTATTTGACTTTATTCTCATAAAATAAGGGTTTTATCTCAATATTTTAATGACCTTATTCTCATAGTGACAAGTGGTTTTATTTTGTTATGTGGTCCTAATATGCTCAATATGATCAAAAAAAGCAGAATACAAAGTAAAACCATTTACTTGAAGATAGATAAAAAAAAAATAGTCTTAGAACTACCTTATAATTGTTTAATGAGTCATTTAAAAAACTGAATAAAAACATTAGAATTAACATTTATAGATGACTCATAAGATTATTCTGCTCATAAAATTATGTTGTTTTTTTTCCTTCTAATGGCCCCTTCCTTTCATTTGGTTCATTTATGACTATCACAGTCACTGTGGTTTATGCTGGTTAGTAGTCCGGAAACATTACAAATGATACTGGATGAGCGATATCCTGATCCGCTGGTCGGGAAGCTTTGTGCCGTCATTCACTCGAGTCATTCAGGGATGCCAAAACCACATTAAGGAAACACCGACAGCGACTCTTGGATTTTTATGTCCTGACATTCACACTATGACGGTTGTAAACACAGTTAGTAAATGCTGCAGTTGCTGTGTTAACAGTTATATCTATTTAGAGTTTTCTTGCCGTTGACATCACTGGAAACCATTATGGGCCAAATCTGGACTTGGACCAAAAAGGACGGCCCAAGCTGAAAAGATGCCACATAGGTCAGGTTTTCAATAGACTGAAGAACGCTCTTTCATGTTGCTCCTTGCTTGTGTCTTAGGCAGCAGCGCCGAGTGTTTTAGCTGTTTGTTTGTGTTGCTTAGGGGTCCAGATTCCACTTGGGCTGAAAAACTCTTGACAGTGACATATACGAACAAGATTCTTCAAAGTCACCGCTCTGTCTTCTCTTTGTGTTCTCCATGCCGGTCATTCTTTTCCTCTCAAATATCCTTTCTACAAATGACAGAGAGGATGGATGACCCTTTACCAACGGCGTTTCTGAGGTATCCGATTGTCTTCCTGCTCCATCGGTTAATCAACACACCACAACAAACTTTAGACACAACAACGCGGAGGATAAACCAAATGGGGACATCCAGGCAGCTTCAACAAACAGGAATTATAAAGTTGTGTCCGCTGTCTAAATGTTTTGACACTGACTTAAATTAGTTTTTTGCTACAAGGACACAAACTCTCACTTTTTAATAAACTGGATTGAGTCAACAGTGTAGCTCCTAAATTAAATAAAGAAACCCACTGGAACGTTTCTTTGCATAATGCCCTCTGGAAGAAATAAATTATTTACTTAAAGTCTGCAGCATGATTTCACCGGTGTAGCAAACTAAGAAAAGTTTTCTTAACCCATATACGACACAGTTTATTGTAGTTTTCAACAATGTCTGGCTGCCTGCCTCTTGGCGATTCTGCCCACACTGTATTTATTTCCTGTCAGATGCTCGTCCTAATAATTCTGTCATTCCCCTGTGGTCCCACCACCCAGACAGCCCAGACCTCCATCTCCCTCACCTTTGGCCCCCCCTGCCTCACCCCTGGAGGCAGTGACAGACTCTTTCCCCTCCTTACTCACCCATCTATATTGTCCTTTCCCCACTGCTCCCTTATTTCTTTCTGTTAAGCATTATTTCCCCATCTTATTGCTGCACCTAGTTTGTCCACACCCTCCTCTCTCCACTGGCTCACACATCTGGGAAAGGTTAAGAGTGTTGAACTGTTAGCTTTGTGGATCATTTAGGTTGAGGTAGCCCATAAAGAGGATGCAAAAAACTCACTGTCATTATTAAACTCAGGAGAACTTCACTCTGTGATCCTTGACAAATAATCGGATTCACAGTAGGATGTTCTGCATAATTTAACACTCACGACCATTTTTATTGTCACTGTCATATTCTTGAATAACAGTATGTACTAGACCAGTGCTTTGAGATACATTTATGACTTCATTGCCTTTTTAAAGCCCGTATGTTTGCCTAAACGTCTAGGTTATTGGATTTTAGATCCAAAAAATGGGACAAAAATGGTTGAGGAAGCTGTTGATCTTATCTTATCTTATCTTATCTTATCTTATCTTATCTTATCTTATCTTATCTTATCTTATCTTATCTTATCTTAT
>JAPSES010000098.1:9460159-9487149 GCA_029822895.1 Maxillicosta whitleyi | reverse complement strand
CATTTTTAAAAAAAATGAAGAGTTTGACCTAATTTTCCCAAATTGTAATAGTATCTATTCTGGGTCACTGGCAATTTGCAAACCAAATTTGGTTGGAATTCAATCAATAGTTCTGCTGCTGGAGTGTTAAGAAACAAAGAAACAAACTGAACGAAAAACAATACCCTTACCCTTTGGTGGTGGGGTGATAATACACAAATGGAATGCTTAGAAGGCTTCAAGGCAGACTTCCTGCGATTGTGATTATTGAATTAAATGCATGTTTCCTTGACTTCCTACAGCTTTACTGTAGTAGTGGTTAATGACAATGATGATCCTCCATTTCTCCATATTCTAGCATTCACCCTTGCCCGCCCATGCTGAGACCAATTCTTTCCCTTTTGTCCAAATATGATCACTTCTGATAGAAAGCTAAAATAGCAAATACAACCAATGGGTACCAGGAAGGTCGCTCAGTTTACTTCTATACACCTTTTTTTCTGCCCACATTTCCTTTCTATGTTCATTTCTCATAAAAAATGCCAACCCAAAAATTAACAGGTCGATATAGAGGTTCAGGCTTTAACTCCTTAAAATGAGTGGAAAACAGTTATCATTGCTATAATATGTGAGTGATGCCTGACCCTGCATATATCAGCCCCTTACTTGCATTCGCAACATGGCCAAGCATGACTAAAAATGGACAACTGTCCCAATTTTCAGTTTTTTAAGCTGCTGATGTCATTTATAATCACATGCTTTAATAAAACCACAGTTTGGGTCATACATTTCTCACTCTTTTTGCATGGATACATTTGGACCACACGCTGCTGCCTCTTCTTGTTTCCGTGAAATGTTTCTGTTCAATTGCCTTTTAATCGACTGTGGTGAGAAAGGGTGTTCACATTAACTAACAGGGCAGTATTACTAAAGAGCCCCCCCCCCTCCCTCTCTCTCTCTTTTCTCTGTGTTTTCTCTGTGTAATAAGACGTTTCTCAGATTTGGTTCTGCTCTTTAATATCTGACTCAGACATATTGTATATGTCACCATGTCAGCACAACCCTGTTAGCATCCTCTGCAAACTGTCCCCCGACGCTGCAGCTACACTGATCATATGGCCTCCTGAGTTTTATAGAGTGCAGTGTTATATCGTTAAGTCTGCGAGGAGACCACACAGAGCAAGCAGGGGTGTCTGTGTCCTCATTAAAGCTCAGCCTGGGCAAACCAGAGACCGCCAATATACACAGCAGATAAGACAGTTAGCAGCTTGCTCAGATTTACAGCCGCTGCCTCGGGGAGCGACAGGATGAGGGGTGAGAAAGAACATGAGTTCATATATGGTTTAATATCTGGCAGCCACATGAACAGACTGTGGACAATCATGATTAAATACAGGAATAGAGAAGACAGATCCCCAGCTGTGATATACAGATGTTGAGATGATGAGAGTGAAAAGGTCAGAGGTTATTCAGGGGAGGATGGTAAATGCAGTACGTAGACAGAGAGGAGGAGATTAGGCAGTAAAAACAATAAGATTTAAAGATTATTTACATTTAAAGATAGTGTTTATGCACGTTCCGACAAGCATATTAATATTTTTGTTTAAGTTGCAACAAATAAATTTTCATGGCACAAGAATTTCCACATCATCACTCATTTATGCATCTAAAAATGTACTTGTGTAACTGCAGCTTTCTGAAATACTACAACTCAAAAGTCATTAGCAAGCTTTTACTCTAAATGTCACAGTTTGTTGTCAACACCAGAAATCAGCCTCACATAACCTCGATTTGATCTCTCACCTTTTTCCCATAAATAACCCTCCCTAAAGAACAGAGGTCAACTTTGTCTGATCCACTCCACTTTCACTCCGTGTCGCTTTTCTCTCTCTTTGATTTACATCTATGCACTAAAATTCGAGCATCCTGCTCTGTAAAAACACAGCGTCTTAATTTCTTTGAATAAATTTTAAGTGGTCATGGGTCCATTTGGCGTGTTCAGTGTCAGGTTTTGCAGATTTCCCGGAGTGCAGGCCCACCTAGTGTGACACTGCACCTCGTAAAGAAATCAAGCCAGAGTTTTGGGAAAGGATTTTCTCCCTGTGTGAGTGTTGGGTTTCACTACCAGTCTGTGGATTCAGTCACAGCGAAACAAGCCGGGCTAACAAAGGCAAAGCAATTTAGCCACCTGAAAGAAGATACACACACACACACACACACACACACTGCATACTTTCAGTCACATACTGTTTGAAAACTCTCCCCTTTGTTTCCTTTAGATTAACATCTTATCATCAAACATGGTTTTACTCTATTTGACAGCATTAGAGGTCAGTATAGTTCATTAGTGAATAAAAAACTTGTGCAGAGGGAATCATTTTCTTGGCACATTTTCAGTCTAACTGCACAAAAGTGTTAAAAGCAGCAGAGTATATGACAGAAAGTTTTGCATTCTAAAGCAGATATTTCCTGAGATGCTTTCAAAGCCAAGGTGAAATACACTATAAACCCTCATCTCATCGCCATTACTGCAGCAAAGAAATAAGTAAAGAATAGTAGAGACGGACGGACAAGACAGAGGGGACGATAAAGTTGGAAAATGGATCAAATCAGTGGTTTTGACAGTTTTAGACGTCAGTATAATTTTAAGAGTGACCATAAAAGCGTTCACAAAGTGCATCACTGCCAGTTCAGCCTTGTTACAAGTGACACATTGTACTTATTAAGGTTCAAACATTGACTGAAAAATATTCACATCCATTCATACATATTTGTTTTCCCACAGACACACATTTCCCAGCAAGTTGCCCCAAAAGGCTTTTCTGCACCAAGTTACTGGCACTGGTGATGAAACCACAAATGTCTCAAATATAAACACAAACCGCATCAACCTTTGGATGGGGACAGCAGAGGACACGGGTTTCCACTGCTGTCATGGTTCTATATTTACTCCGCTGAAGCAAAATCATCTTGTCTTAGTTTTTTTTGGGTCTAAACACGTACAGTTGTTTAGTAATATTTGATGTGAACTCCTCGCACTCCTTCAGGAACATCACACTACTTCACTTTATGTGTCTTGTCTCCAGGGCATCAGCACCCGAGAAGCTCCGCGTGCTGATCAGGTTTCGTCAGTTTCTTCTCTCAGCAGGCATCGACTCGGCTCAAGTGGCCCAGAGTGAGATATTGAATCTCTACTGACTCCCAAGGACCTGGCAGTGATCCTGACCTTTGACCTGATGAGGGCCACATGTTCACCCCCTAAATACAAATTGTTTCTCCAGAGGTGTAATTCAACGCAACTACAAAAAAAAAAAAAAAAAAAAAAAACGGTGAAAAGATTATTCTGGTGCTTTGGTTTTTAGATGTATTCAGTAACTTTTAACATTAGTTTTTAAATGTTCAGATTCTTGTGTGGATGTTTTCAACAATGACACTGAACATGTGTCTGTCTGTCTATCTCACTGCCTCCTACTTCGTCTTTGTCACCCTGTCACTGAATGACCGTCCACTACATGTCATTCATTCTAAACAGAAGTTTTTCTTCTTTGTTCCTCTTGATTGACTCCGCCACCTCAACGCCATTTTCCATCAGGACTCCGGATTCCTCACTAGGATTCAAACACCATCCTGTTAGGACCTGCCTGAACACAGTTTAACTCATGTAGACCAAGTATTATGTTTGTGGCAGTTCCTATATTTAACCATATTTAGCGCAATTTAATTTAATATTATCCTCCGTACGTGAAAATCTGGTATTTTCCAAAATGTAATTTACTGATCATGTAAATGTTCATAAAAGTTGGGATTAATAAGGGGTACTTTATTAAAAAAATAAATAAATAGGCTGAAAATATGAACAAGACATATCATTAACTGGACAGAAACCAGTTCTATCCATCAATCTCCATGGGTTTGCTGGTGAATCAGTGTAATGTTGTAGAAGATGACATTGTTTCCATGGTAACTATGGAGCCTCTGAATGTCCAAATGGGTCATATCTGATGACCATGAAATGGATGACAAACTGTATTTCACAACAATTATTTACATGGATTGCTCAGATTAATGGATCAACAGGTATTACACAGATTAGATCAGCAGATGAATATAGTTTCCTTTGACTGTTCAGGTCTTTACGGGTTAAAAAAATGTTCACAAGCTGTTTTGTGTGGTGAAGTTAGTTAAACCACTTATAGTCACTGAATTATCTTTATTACACACTCAGCTCTGGGGAAATCATAATATATTGGTAAATTACACCAGCTTTAATTATATTATGGACCATTTCTCATTTTTCCTGGGGATTTTTTTTTGTTGCTGAGAAATTATAGTGTTGGGCAAATATTTCCAAGGAAAGAAAGTTTTGAGACATTAGGGACATTTCCAAGTTTCTAGAGCTGGTGTTGCTGTAAAATATTTATTGAACAAGAAGTAGGACAAGACAAGCTTCCAATTCAAAGCTTCATCATTTTCTCATCAGTGTCCCACCCAGTGGGTGGGTCCAGTATTCCCGTCGGGGTCACAGGGTCAGACATGTCATCCAAAAAGAGTGGGTTTCTGGAGCAGAAGTTTGAGGGCGTTCTGGGAAAACTATGATTGGAGTCAAAATTATCTCTTAAACCCTTTTATATATATTTGGTTATTCTGAGTGTATCTCTATGTGTGTGTGTGTGTGTGTGTGTGTGTGTGTGTCTGTTGGGGTGGGGTATTACTGTAAGATTTTGTTGAGAAATAAACATTGCTTTCTCCCCCATAACCTGATTAACCAGGTTATGTAGCAACAAGCATAAGTTTATTAGTGTTTTTGTTTGTGATTTATAACTACCACTTACTCATAAATCACAATTAGATTAGATACGATTAGATGAGAGTTTATTCATCCTGCAAAAAAAATGTGTATGCATAGTGAAAAAGCCAAATAATATAAAAATAATCATGACAGTAGTAAGTAATAAAACTATAGACTATATGCATATTTACACAAGAGAAAAACTGTAATATATCAGACAGTATTGCAGAAAATATAGAGGATACAAATATCAGCACGTCCTGTTTATGCCTTTAAAATCTATGTAAATGATTTATAAATTGAAATTTGTTTATAAGAAACGAAAGCTAATTCCTTGTAGAGTGTTGAAATAATATTGTGTAAATCCTGTTTCAGTTCTAAGGAGGACTTCTTAAGGAAAACTTGTTAATTATGGCCCTTCACTGAGAGGGGAGGCCTCTTAAAAACGGATTAACTCGTGTGTGTGTGTGTGTGTGTGTGTGTGTGTGTGTGTGTGTATCCTCCCATGACCGAAAAGCAACCAGAGCAGTGAAAGTCTGCACGCTCCCCTATTAATCAGGTTATTGTTTTGATTTCACCATCAACAAAGTCACACAGTATGACTCATCACTTGCACAATCACCTGAACTAACACATAGCAGGGCTCGTAATATATTCTCCTCAACTACAAATTCTAAATAAAGGCGAAATATTTACATGTGATTTCCAGACAAATTGGATGATGACATGTTGGTTGTTAATTGCAGGTGGTCTCTGGTTAAATGACACACGCTGTTCAAAAGGCAGGATGTCTCCCGCTGTGTGATTATGGTTTCGGGCTAAACCTCACGCTGGGATGGAAAAGTGCTATATCATTACAGTCTAATGCAACACTGAATGAAGAGGAAAATGGAACACTAATACGCATTTGAGTGGGAGGGTTTGGTTAAATATAACAAGTATAAAGGTGTTTTGGCAGATGTTTAACTCTGTACTCACTCAGTGGATCCCTTTGAACTATACTTTTTATACTTATGCCTGTGTGTTTACATGAAATTCAATGCATGTGTGTGTCTTTACATTGTATTTGTGTGTGTTTTAATTCAGTCTTGTGTTAAGGAATGTAGTGAATAGGTTTCTCCACAAAGCGAGCAGGAGGAGGAGGAGGAGGAGTGGTGAATACTGTACCTGCTGGTTTTTTTTTTTTTTTTTTTTTTTTACTTTGCAGGTTCATTTCCATGCTTTTATTACCTGCTATTCCATTTCTCTTTGTCACACGAAACCCACACCAGTGTAAACATGTTTCAGCATAAGCATAGGCTTAACACACCCTTAATGGCACAATCGGTTAACAATTGAACAATCCTAACAACACGCTCAACGCATCACAACACTGAGTTTAAGTTTACAGAGCCAGTTTATGAATCAAGAGCTTTATGATGCAATTGGAAGCTGTGTTGCATTTTATGGGCAAGGCCCTTTTGATGTCAAGGGAGTAATACATTTGGAATGAGTTCACTGAGGGTATGATTTACAGTATTGTTCATGTGGGAGTATCAATATTAACCTGAGAGAAATAGAAGACAATGCAGTAGTATGTAACATTGGAACAATTGATTCTCTTTCAGGAATTAATGTTTTTTTCTTTACGCTGAACATTTTTTTTTTCTTTACAGTTCTTAAAAAAGCTCTTACCGTAACTCACATAACACGACAAAGTTGAGTCACCTGGCTATAAAAATGTTGCTACTTGGATTTAACTAGGCAAATACTTCAGATCCTTCCATTGGATTAATACTACAGTGATCATATGTTTCAAATGCTACAAGTTCTTGATGCAGTAGCTTCTCATTTCTTAGCCTATAAAGACCAAAAACGGCTACTGACAACAAAATCATCTACTGATCATAAATGTTTAATCCTATTAATACATGTAAATAACTGGTGTAAAATACAGTTTGTTGTCTTTTCATGGTCATCAGATATGACCCATTT
This sequence comes from Maxillicosta whitleyi, assembly GCA_029822895.1. Classification (NCBI taxonomy): domain Eukaryota; kingdom Metazoa; phylum Chordata; class Actinopteri; order Perciformes; family Neosebastidae; genus Maxillicosta; species Maxillicosta whitleyi. Next base: position 9,480,407 of record JAPSES010000098.1, on the reverse strand, counting down.
GGATGTTCAGAGGCTCCGTAGAAACACCATCATCTTCTACAACATTGATTCACCAGTAAAACCCATGGAGTTGGATCAATGACAGTGGATGGAGATATTGGGTTTATGTTCAGATAATGATAGATTTTGCTGGAAAAGTCACTTTTTCTCAGGTTTTCTCTGTTTTCGGTATAATAACCTTCAACTTTAATGAACATCTACATGATCAGTAAATTAAATATTTACATAGCATTACATTTGGCCGACACTTTTATCCAAAGCGACTTACAAGGTAGGCATGTATAGCATGAAGGGCTTTGCCCAAGGGCCCACCTGGGATTCAAACTGGCAACCTTTCACACCAAAGTTAGCAAACCACTACACTAACCAAAGAAAAATACATTAGTTATACTGAAAAAAAACCAAACAAACCCCACAATTTTCAGAGAATAATGGCATGGTAAGTGGTGATAAATGTTCCCAAGAAAGGTTAAATAGAGAGAAAAAAGTATTTGGGAACTGACACAAAAGTAACACTGGGTCTTTATGGATTAAACACATGACTGTGAAAACCCATTGTTTTTAAATGTACACTGCCTTTGGTTCACAGGAAAAGAAAAGAGAAGAAAAGAAAAGACAAAAGAAAACACAGTCCTGTTCCAATCTTATCTTGAGCATTCGGTCTCATGTTCGTCTTGCACATCTTCTATCTTCTGTGTGTGCTTTGGATAGAAACCCTTGGCATGTTTCCTCCACCCCTGGCACTTCAGCGAGGGCGTCTCTGCAGCCAGTATCTCCTCCATCCAACAGGGACATGTGTTCATGTGGTCAGAGATGAGACATTTTCCGCCTCCTCAATGAGGAATGATGAGGAAAGGAAAAGTTAGATCAGCTATTTTTTAACATTTTAATGATCTGTTCATTCAGAAATGATTCTCAGCTGTTTCAGTTGGAGAAGTACAGTAGATGCTACGTACTACAGCTGAAGTTTGGTGTGGGTGCGCTTAAGAAGAATTAAGTTAGATAAGAAAAATCCATAACTTTGGTTCAAGTAAAGAAAGAAGATTCAGTAAAAACTTCAGATTTAGAGGTTGTGGTGATAGGTTGAACTTTTCATATCAGCCGGCCTTTACCTCAGCGTCACACTGCGCTAATTAACCTAAGCTGTGTTTGTTAGAAACCCTGATAAGTTCTTGTGTGTTTGTGTTTGTCAAGATGCCTGTGTGGTCACCAACATGCCACTACAGAAATGTTGTGACAGGCCCACAAAGGAGAGTACACACAGATAAGACAGCGTGTGTGTGTGTGTGTGTGTGTGTGTGTGTGTGTGTGTGTGTGTGTGTGTGTGTGTGTGTATGTGTCTAAACACAATGCCTTTAACTAAGTTCCCAAACACACCTGGAGGATGCTCTCACAGGAGATAAAAGCCCCAACGTCCACAGCAAATACTATTCATTAAGTGTCTTGATGTTTAAGATACGATAAGATTTTTGCATGGTGTTTACGACTCTTCTGAGTTGTATTTAGAGTGAGTACGACAAATTCCAAAATATGTTTAAACAATGAGATTAGTTTTGTAAATTCAGCGATAGAATACGTAATTTGCTTCCTATTTCTAAACAGTTTAACCGGTTCATTCAGGCTGTGAACGTTAAAACTACTCTGATCGTTCATTATATATTAACATGGCTGGAATTATCTTAGCTTGTTATGTTGTTTTTTGATAAACTTAGCGAGAAGTTGACGGCAAATTATTCATAGAACCAAACAGTGAAGAAGAAATTCAAGTGAGTGATGAGTAATATCAAACATACCAAATACAACAGATAATTTAAAAGGAAAATGTCAGATTAAGACGTGTCGACTATTGAGTAATGCGCTTCAGTTGACATCCAACATTCTAGCAATCTCCAAGAATTTGTTTTGGCTTTTGGGATGTAACACAATTTATAGTTGTTGCAAGAAAATATGTCTTGTTTCTTAGGATAACAAACCAATTAATTTGATTAACATGATTTGGCGAAAAACACTATTGCACAATCAGTGTTTGATTCTGCACTGAAGAGTTTCCTCCATTTCCATAGTTTTTATTATACAGTAAAAACAAAACAAAACAAAAAAAAAAACAACATAAGGCATCCTGGTCGAGGAGGATAAAATATAATATTCTGAAAAAATTGTCAAAACAGACTTTTAATTTGATCTACACACTGACTAGTAAATTGACAGAATGGCAAATACTCCTGAAATGACACAAAACATCACCTATAAAGTTAAATTATTCATATAACTACTGCATCCATACTGTGACAATGCCACATTTAATATTCGGTTTAGACACAAAAGCTTTGTTAGAGTTAAGAAAAGATCAGATAATGAAATTTAACAAGTGACAACAATAACAAATGTACAGTTATGACAATTTTGTGTCCACTATCCTTGCATCATAATCTGAAATATTGTGTTATGGTGAAAAATATGATTTGTGACCTCACAGAAATATTTTTGTCCTTAGGAAATTATAACACTCTATTTCATAGGTGTCAAAAATGCGGCTAAATCCAGGCCGCCCAAGGGTCCAATCTGGCCCGTGGGATGAATTTGTGAAATCCAAAAAATTACACTGAAGATATGAACACATACACATACAGACCAATAGGATCTAAAGTGGGTCAGACCAGTAGAATACTATTATAATAACCTATAAATAATGATAACTTCAAATTTTCTCTTTGCATTATTGTAAAAAAAAAAGTAAAATTACACAAAAATGTTTTCATTAACTAACTATCCTTTTATGGAAAATGTGAAACTTCAGATGTAAACATCATCATAATATAATTTTACTTTTTTACTGTTATTATTTTTACTGGTCTGGCCCACTTGAGGTCATGTTTGGGGGAATATGAACCCTGAACTAAAATGAGTTTGACCCCCCTGCTCTATTTGAACCACTAACTTTTTTGCAACATTAACCATGTACAATAGTATTATGTCTAATCCAATCAGTTATTCCAGCACAATCAGCTTATTACTGAACACAACTCTACTTCTGTATGAGAGCAGTGTTTTTTTTTTCTTTTTGACATTTTCTACAACTGTTCCTGAGACACTATGTTTGAAGCGAAATGGGGACTATTACATTATTTATTATTATACAGTCGCTGAAAAAAAGTATTAGACCACCCTTTGTTTTCTTCGATTTCTCGTTCATTTTAATGCCTGGTACAACTAAAGGTACATTTATTTGGATAAATATAATGATAACAACAAAAATAGCTCATAATAGTTTAACTTCAGAGCTGATATCTATCCATTTTCCATGTTTTTTTTTTTTTATATATAAAAACCAAAATCACTTCAGTTCTTACATCAATATCTATGTCATTATACTGACAAAAACAGTGGTTTTTAGACATTCCATGTTTTCTTTTCTGTCTGTTTTAGTCTTATGATACACACAGGAGTTAGGACTAGATTACATAACCATTGTTTTTGATGACTTTTGATGGGATAATATATTTTTCCACAACTGTATGTGTACTATGTTACTTTCCCAGAATCATCCCTAATCTCTTCCATCTAAGGTTTGTCCCTATTAAATAACATCACATTGTACTTCTTCATATACACTTATTTGTACAGTACCGGTATTAGAGTCTGAGACTGACTTTAACTCATACTCTATTTTTATCTATCAGTTTGTTCTACTTTAAAACCTTGAAACCTCGGCTGCATGTTTAAGTCCAGTCGGTGACTTCAGTGCTGCATGTTTCTACTTTTCCTGAACATGTGTTCTTTCAGCGCAGGTCCCGACATATCGGAATATGATCAATGTTGACAGGACTAGCCTTTGGTCGGGTTAAAGTACAGTATATTCTCCCCTCTCTTGCTCTTTCCTTTCATTTTTCTTCTTTGCTGGCCAAATAGGCTTCTGAACTCTTTGAACTGTCTAGCTGAGGGTACACACAAACTAACTTACTTACTGGAACTGACCAAAAGGAGATAAACTGAGGAGCAGCATGAAGAAAAAGTGAAGAGGGGGAGGAATATAGTGTTTTGTAAAGAAAAGGGAGCAGGGAAAGCCATTTTTCTTGGTTGTTAGAGCACTTGAACTTTAGCTCTCACTTCATCTGAAGGTGTCCACTCATCCCCTCATCCTCATTGGAAAGCAGGACGGAGGAGGAGGCGGGAAGGACGCTCACTTAGTCTCAAAGGGTAATGGAGGTCGGGTGGACGTGCGCTGCCACAGCACGGCACGCTCTCCACAGCTGGGCAGGGTCAATGGTCGCAGCTCTGATTGGCTGATGATTTATGTTACTACTATCAAGAGTGAGCGAAGTCATCTGTGCTGCATCAGAGGCTCAAACAGCCGTCAGACATTTCCTTTGAGGAATGGAATGACATTTGGCAAATTATAACCTAAAACTGAAACAGTTCTGTTGTCCTGGACATTTGATAAGGAATGGTTTAATCGTCACCTTTTCCTGCAAAGCAAGAGAGGAAACAGACTTATACTATTGGGTGAAATTTGTGAGATAAATATGATCTGTCTGAAGGGCTTCCTAGAAGGAGTCAGACTTCTTTCTAAATGACTTTAAATGTATAAGTTGTTGTTCCTCAATGTTGGAATAATTCATGTGTCATATGAGAATGTGCACGTCCAACAGCCTCCTTCTATGATAGAAAAACTAAACAAAACAGATATTTTTAAATGGAACTAAATTCTCTTGCATTACGCCAAAAAAAAAAAATAAATAAATAAAAAATCCACTAATGGAGTGACCAATTTTGCTTGGCTAGTTTTTTAAAAAAATAAAATAAAATTGGAACCACAACATAGACCATAATGAACCTATTGGGGGGAAAATGTCTGTATTTCAGCAACTTCTGCTCAATACAAGCAAAAAAAAAAATGCAGCAATTTAAGATACACTTGATATTCTTAAATTGAGCAGCTTCATAAGTGGTTACATTGTTCGAATACTGAAAATAAAATTATACCCTTCTGGGATATCATGTAAACAATGGTTTTAGCTTGGTACTTGTGAAATCTGAGTCAATAGCCCAACCTTAGTAATTAATAAGTTAAATATGTTTCCTTTAAGGAATATTAAAAAAAAACATGACAAAATTATTTATCAGAAAAATGTTTTTTTTGTTTACTCTCTTGAAATTCCTCATTTGCAGCACATGACCAGCTTGCACACACACACATGCACGTACATATGTACAGTATGCCACCTAGTCACATGATTTTTAACAGTGAATGTTATCAGAGCACATTATCAAGGCGAGCAGTGAAGGTTAATTCCAGAATAATTTATACAAGATTGGTGAGGGGGTCAGGTCCGATAACTCAGGTCTAAGGTCGGAAGCACCTTGTTGTGCAAATCCTTTCCACAGACTAACCAGCAGCTAACACTTGGATGAACGCGCCATGAAGCTAAGACTCACTTCTTATAGAAAAGGGAGTGTACAAGGCGGAAAGGAGGAGAGAGAACACAGAGGAGGAATGTGTAATTTGGTGCCAGGTGATAAAAGACTGTGGCAGTCAGCCATTAGGCTTTTGGTAATGGAATGCTTCTGTTACATTATACAGTTAAACAATGTCACTTTCATTCTCTCATGTGCACACACACTGCTCTTTTTGTAGAAAAAAGTCATTCATTGATAGAGTTTCAGCACCACAGAGCTTAAAAATTCCATTTCTACTGACATTTTTTAGTTAAATAATCACCATGATGTCCAGGAGTATTCAGCTATGGAAAATATTATGAAACACCACTATGATTATCTGTAGAAATTTAAATGAAATCTTTCCGAGTTATTCTTTTGGAGTCACTTTCAACATTATAACGTGACCTTTTGAACTGTGATGTTCTCAGGTTATATGTTGGGCTTTTGTGGTCAATAATTTAGATGCAGACAATTATTTTACTGCATTTTCCCCTCATATTTAGGACTGATGTTGATTTTTCACTGCTTCTAATAAACAAAACTTTGATGTCTCACACATATAAACAGATTAAAATGCCATAGAGATGCTGTATCTTATGATACAGTATAAACTGAACTAATGCTCCTCTAACAGTTGCATTTACACAGACCACCTCAGTAAACCTGGGGGTTTCTGGGCCCTTGGGAATCTATATGTCGGAGTGTTTATCTAATGTAACCCATCTTTTCTGTTTCAATTCCTTTCATAAAAACTGACGAGGACTTAACTCAGCACATACAAAATTCCCCCTGATTTCCTGGTTACATGACGTTTACAAATGTGCATCAGCGTGCATATAGATGCAGGGGAGGCTGTTTACTGTACTTGTATGAAAAGGAGCATTTCATTAAAGTGTGCATCTCCGTGTGTGTGGTATGCAATATAGTCAGCACAAACCAGGAGACACACACATACATGCACCGTATCCGCCGTCACCCTGCCCACTTGATACACACAGACACAAATGCACTCGCACTGAGTCAGCAGAAACAGGAGCTTGGTGACACCGCTAATGAACCCAAGTGTTATTCTTCAATTAAACTATGGATGGATACCAGGCCAAGGAACTCCTCTCAGAGCCACTAGAGTTACATGACAGCTGAATCCTCTCTCTTCCTAAAAGCTCTCTTTCTCCTTATCTATCAGTCTGCCTCTCTGCTTTCTTGCTCCATCATGCCTCAATTCTCACCACTGCAAAGTCTCATTGTCTTTCATTCTCTCATTTCTTTAAGTCGCGTGGTAAGGAATGAGTTGTGGCCAGCAAGTCTAATATAAGACACACATATCTGCCAATTGATGTCATTACATAGGCTACTTATTGGCTTTTTCCACTTCTTTGGAGTCTATTAATCTGTCAGTGTTGGAGCCAGTGATTTTAACCTGCAGTGGCATATTAGTCCAGCAGATGGCATCAACTGTTTGGTTGGAATAAGGATGTAAAAGTCAACTGACATTATATAAACATGACAGATAATGCAACTTAAAGGGGTATTTGAATATATACATTACAAGCTAAACCAACTGTATATATTACTCATTACTGCTTAGACTAAACAAATTTTATTCCATAGGAGCTAATAGGTCTATGTATTAGCTGCTTTATAAATTATATGACATTAGAATGACATGTTTATGTGTTGCATGTGGTCTAGTTGAACCAAATCAGACAATGAGGGACATGCTTCATAATCAACTGGATTAATTTTCTTCCACTGCACAAACTTTTGTTGGAATATTGGGGGGGGGGGGGTCGTTGCCTTCAATCAGCTCCAGTATCAGCATCATCATGTGTGAATCATCTCCACGCTGCAGTCACTTCTTTAACTCATCAGCAGTTTTACATCTTCGTCACCTTCCTTCTTCGTCCTACTTCCTCACGGTGATGGTTCAGCTGCGTCAGGAGAAAAGATCGTGTCCAGCGGTCAGGTGGCCTCCGCTGAGTGGGACCTCACATTCACTGTGGACGCCAAAGTGACGGAAAGGAAGTCACGACTGGCATGCTCCTTCTTTCCGTCTGTGCGTAATGGCGCGCACTAACCGGCACGGCGGGGAGATAACTCATGACTTTGTGTGCGCGGTGGATCCCAGACGACAACGTTGCGCAGCACACGCACACCTTATAGTCTACGTGTCTGGACACACACGCTCCTTAACGTGCTTTTTTTTTGTCGAAGCGTGGGGCTCCGCAGATGGCCAGAACTATTTGAGTGTAAAATATTTGTAAGACGCAGGAGGTAATAATGAAAGAGGTCATTCAGAGTATAAATGAATGATGCAAATGGATGATAATATTTTCAATGATTTTTGACAACAAGCATCTGAATGGATTTATTTTATGCTCAAAATAAGAGTTTAATCAATCAGCCCAATAATGTCTGTTTAAAAAGAGACTCAATTTGTAGAATGATATTTTCCAGACACGTATAAGTATATTTCCCTCATGAAATCTTCATCAGGATTAAAACGATGGAAAATACAGATCACGGTGGTATTTCAACCGGTATCACGAAGGCTGGTTCCAAAGGCTGGTGCCCTGGATTTTAATAGCTCTTGGTGATATGATCACATGAATCGATGTCTAATTGTTAAAACTTTGCAAAAAGGCATGAGAAGAGCGCGCAGTGCTGTATATCAGCCACTGAGGATAGACCTCCCCCTCTAATCATCCACCAATCACCCACGTCCGGCTTCTAATAGTCGCAACTACGCGGTCACAGTATGGATAGAGCGAGACAGAGGTGGAGGCATTCTGTCTTAGAGAGAGCTGACCTGCTTAGTGCACAGTGACAGAGCACAGGGAGAAAAGCCAAAGAAAATAGGCAAAGTTTTATGGGACGAGTATCAGAGAGCGGTTTTCTTTGCAACTAAACGTCATCCATGGGTTCAAGTTGCACGCAGGAGTAGGCTGCTAAGTTTCCAATGGACAGACTCTTGGAGACGGCTGGCGCAACAAGCATGGGATTATTTTTGTAATGTGGATTGCTATTCACTTGCAAGAATATAAAGATCTGCTGCGCAACAATGTGAGACGTTATGCGTCTTGGATTTTCGTTTTTCTGGATATACTGAAGATTATTGGCAACAGTTGAAAAGAGAAGAGGTTATGCGCAAAGGATTGTATGCTCCGACCCTGGGACCACCATGGAATTTCCATTACAAGCCCCTTCCCCTTATTTAGAGAAGTTTTAGCCAGTCCACTTTTGTTATTGTTGTTGTACTTGTTGTAAAGTTCATGCTTAAGAACAAATCGCCACATTGGCCACTTGGATTTTTAAGCGTTACTTGCCTCTGGATTGGATTTTTAACACCATGAACTTTATTGACAGTTTGACACTATTATTTTTGACGCTGTCAGCTGTCAAGGTGAGTGCCTCCAGCCAAACAGAGACCTGGGCAAAAAAGAAAAACTTCATTCGACCTCTATTTGCGAAATGTAGTCACTGGTCATTAATATGTAGCTCGTCCTTGCCTTTCCTCTGGCTAGGTCATTGCTCGTGTTTGAACAAGCTGAAATGTTTAGTGGCTCTGGGGAGAATCAAACAGTCATTACGCAAAACGGACACTATATAAACCTATCCCACACAGCCGTGGGCGGTGCGCATTTTGTGAAGCAAATGTGACATTTGTGATGATTTTTAAATAATGTTGTGAAGTTTCGCGTTGGCTGATTGCAGGCCTGCTCTTAAACCACCTTGGAGATATTATTACGCTTTAAAGGCGCAGCGGCTACATTCTGAATTAGGACATGTAAGCAGGTTCACTCCACGCTCTCATGGTTAACCCACTTCAGAGAGGAAAAAAGTGGCTAGTTTCACAGAGATGACTCGTTTTTAAGAGAAAATAAGCGACGCTGTTCAGATTAATAGACCGTTTCGACATTTTTCTGGCTGTTTAAGTGAGAGAGCAGCAAATCGTTTTCCATATAATCATTAATCAAGAGCAGTTTGTCCTGGGAGGCTTTGAGCAAAGGTTTCAAGGTAGAAAAAAAAAAAAACACAACAACTGCGCTTCTGCATGCAGTTGCACATTTGCAGCAGCATAATTAGACTTTGTAGGGTTGTTTCGGACTCTGCAACTACACAGGGTCAAAGATGTTTCAGGTTGTAACCTAAACCCACTTGCCTCTTGCAGATGCGGACCTCCCTCCAGACCCAGTGGTGTCCCTTAAGTGTTTATTTAACTAATTGCCTGCTTTAATGACACCTAAGCCTCCCAATAAACGCGGAACAGTCTCAGGATGTAGCCCTCAGTGCTCATTACCCACCGGCCTTTCATCACTTGTTTTAAGGGCCGTTGTTCGCAGCTTGACACAAATCCTTTAATAAAGCAGTATCCAGTGTTTTGGAGGGACCGGGGTCTCAGAGTTTGACACTCTCACACCACCGAGAAGGGGCGGAGACTGCACCAACACAATCAGAGCCGTTTTACTTTTCACTAAGGACTGGAAACGAGTATCAGATGCGAGTCTTTCCATGTCACACCGACCGAACCAATACAAGCCGGCGCAGCAGGACTGGGTCTCACGCAATACCTGCCAGATATTGCGCGCCTGTGACGATGACAGTGCACGGAGGTGTCTGTGCGCGCGTGTGCACATTAGAACGCCCAGGAAAAGCCGTGCGTAATACGCGCACTGGTGGAAACTTGCCAAAATCTGACTGGTGTAGTGACAGCTAACCACTGAGAGGAAATCAAGCGGACCCAAATTCTTACAGGTTTTAATGGCAGCTGTTATTAATCCTTGTTGCCATAGATGCACCGAAGTCACACATTAAATGTTTGGCAATATCAAAACCGAAACAAAGCAATACTTGTTCCTTAGTTTATACGTAGGTGCCACGTACCTGATGTGGTAAGAATTTAGGTCAGCTGGTTCAGTGTGGCACATTGTGGAGCCTGTGGTCAAACATGTGGCCATATTAGGACTTGAACGCCTCCAAGCCTGACATTAACAACATAATTATCACAAACTGTTAGCCCTCAGTGCGCCAAGTGAACTTATTTGCATACATGGACTTTAAACTCTTAAATGAATTAAACAGTATTATATTTTAATTGGTGTAGAAGTATTAACATGACTCTCATTTCCTTGTTATAGCTATTGTTTTATATACGAGAATAAGATAAGAAACTGTGTGGTTTTCTGATTGTGGCATCACAAATGTCAGAATGTAAATATAGGGTTTGCGCAACTATGGTAAGATAAGTAGAGGGCATGGACAGCTCTTTTCTAAACTGTTGTACAATCTGAAATGGATAACAGCTTGCTGTTTCCCTTACAGAGTGCCCATATACCGAAGGGAGCAGAAAGAGGTCCACATGACGGTAGGTGTCCCTCTGGGCACCGTGGGAATACAATCTACAGTGGGCAGTCAGCCAAAAGGCAGAGGGCTGGTTTGAGGTTCACCTTGATGATAAAGCGGAAATGATCGCCTCCTGGTGGACAGCAGTGTACTCTGACCCTGTCACATTTATCCCCCCTCTAACGCCAAAAGCAGTTTCACCCTGAAATCTCAACGTTTGGACATTTTATTCCTGTAAAACATTCTTTCATGTTTGAGGTTAAGCTGGGGAAATGTTATGGTGACCAGACTTGTTACAGAATGGAATTTCACCCTCTTGGCCCACAATTTCATTTTGCACAATCCCAGCGTTGCCCAATCTAATTTAACAATCAGAAGCTGAACTTTATGATATTGTTCAGGCCTAGTATGTTTTGTTTGGCTTCATGGTGTTTGGGAAAGATTGTTTTAGGCTCACTAATGTTCTGAAGTGTTATCTGTCTGTGTCCTTATATGTTTCTCAAGAGAACTCCTGCAATGACTGCGATAGATAGATAGATACATAGATAGATAGATAGATAGATAGATAGATAGATAGAGACAGACAGACAGATCTGTGTCTAATGCATGTAACTGCTTGTTGTCTCTCCTTCAATGCCTCAACTTGCCAGTATTTTTCATTTGCATCTCCTTTTTTAAGTGTTATTATTTATGCACCCTGGGGACAATGTCTTGACTCACAGACACTAATTTTGTCTCCTAGTGATCCCTTTAATGGAGGTGTACAACAAGAGTTTGTGCCAGCCACGGGAGCTGCTGGTGGAGATTCTGCAAGAATATCCAGAGGAGGTGGAGCACATATTCATCCCGTCATGCGTGGTGTTGACGCGCTGCGCCGGCTGCTGCAGTGATGAGATGCTGCAGTGCATGCCAACATCCAGCTATAACATTACAATGGAGGTAAGCTGCTCGAAGTTTACTTTTCATACTTTATTTCTGTACTGATGTCACACCAGAGGGAGACTTGGGCCATTTAACATCTACGTAAACATCTGCCTTATATTCACATGTGCCCTTCTGGTCCAAATGTTGTGCACTTTGCCTAAATGTTACATTTTTAATATCACAAAAAAGCTTTAAAAAACTGACCCATCATCATATTTACCCAGAAGCCGTATATGGGTCAGTTTTGTCTTCAGGTCCAAACTTGCCCAAGTCTTCTCCACACAAATCTTCAATTGAAAATCAGTTAGGTGCCCATTTTTGTCATGTATTTTAAGTCCTTTCAATGGGAAATTTGATCTTGTTATTTCATGCATGCACATGCGTGTATTCTCTTCATGTGTTATACATAAAAAAAAAAAAAAAGTTTTTTCCATCTGCCCATCTCTGTCTCATGTGATTATCCGTCTGTCTTTATATTTATTCAACACACTGTATTTCATTCAACTCTCTGACAGTTCATCTTCTTCTTCCTCCTGTCTTTTTTTTTTTTTACAGATTAAAAGAATAAAACCCCAAAGGCAACAGAATGATATTTTCATGAGTTTTACAGAACACAGCGCATGTGAGTGTAGGTAAGAATCCTCTGGACAGACATCGACATACACCCAAAAACATGCACACAAGACCACAGATTTACGAGCTATTGTACTGCTGTGAAGTAGAGCAGAGGTTTACTAAACGCATGCCAAGTTAGTATTGTCAGTTTACAGCTGACATATCTAACAGATTCATATCTGGATAGATGCTTATCTTATCTGTGCTTCTTTGACTTCACTGCCTTTCAAAAGAGTGGATGAAGTTTAAGCACAGCCCAGCAGACCGGTGTACTTGTACTGAAGGGTTTATCCTCATGTCATCACCGACAACATGCACAGATACATTTGTGTGCACATTGCAATGGGTCTGTTTCCTTCTGTGGCATGTGGAGGTCATTCCTAGAGCTACATAGGTGTTTAGTTATTGATCGCTGCTCTCAGATAAGTCCTGTGTGTCCTCTTTATAGCCTCGAGTCATAGTAGAGTGGTCTCCTCTAGTTACCGAAGATGTTATTTATGCAGTTGAGATGGATTCATTCCATTATTCAGTCTGTTATCCGTACGTCTCTGACTTGTAGAAATGTATTAAAGCCAGATGAGAATTGCTGCGAAAAAAAAAATCTGAAAGTAAAATGTAAATATAATGACATATTAGAGTTCTAATAGAATAAGCTGTTCTCTAAAAGTCACACAAAGCAAAAAAAAAAAAAAAAAATAGTTGAGCTTGAACTTGAAATGTAATTTAATAACTTAATTTTTAATTTAATAACAAATGATGGTGTCACTGTGTAGGTCAGTCAGTGAAGGCGGGTTGGAAGAAGTTAAACTACATCTGGGAAGTGGAATGTGACTCATTGAATCACCTTCAGATGTCTCAGAAAACTGTTACAAGCAAATAAATATTGTAGGAAGGACAAATGACAGAATAATCTACAATTGCACAATTTTTAATACGTGTAATATGTTTAGTGACAGTTTTTAAGGAAATATTACCTTGGACTTATCGCTCTACTGATCATTACTTTCTGCATTGACATTCACTGCTGACCGCTCAGCTTTAGCTATAAAGTTTTATAGTATCCTTTTAAACTTATACAGACTGTGGCTGATTTATTTAGTGTGGTCTCAAATTTATGTCAATTTGCAATTTTGGAGGACATGATCACTAACTTGCCGCTAATGTGTTGGTAATATGTATTCAGAAATGTTAACAGGGTATGGTGGAAAGTAATCATACTTTTGAGGTATTTTTACTGCACCTCAGTATCTTTACTATATGCCAGTTTTATTACATTTTCCTCCATAGCAGCCTTTTACTTTACATTTTGATGTAAAACAAATGATTCACTGCAATGAATTGAGAATTTAAAGCAATTTAAGTAGTTAAATATACAGAATTTAACAAGCTGTAACACTGGAATGCTGCTTACAATACATTAGCAACACAAATCAAATATCATTAAGCATTTTATATTTCAGCACTATTATTATTGCATTATTTTTTTTACTTAATTCAGACTCATAGTTGTAATTAATTATGTATGAGTATGTGAATACATGCATACATATCCGGATAAATGAAAAAATAATGCTATCATCAGATCATCGGATGACTCATAAAGTAAAGTACGGATAGTTTTTATTTCATAGTGTTGGTAGATAATTAACATATTATGCACGGAATTCTTAATCAGTTGCTCAGTGTGCTTATGAGAAGTAACTGTATCCATCCATCAAACAGAAACTTGGCTGAACGTCTGTGACCTTCTTGAATAAAAACACTATTTCCTAACACTTTTACATCTAGCGTGTGCCAGCAGGTTTATTGCTCCACAGTTCTGTTATCAGTAAGAGTCGTCACCCGATCGAGAAGTGAAACGAATCTGACAGCGTGCTATTGTAGTCATTTTTGTGTGTGTGTGTATATATATATATATCAATATCAATTGATGAACACACCCCTTTTGTATGCTTTTCTATCAGTGTGTACACTGCATTATTTCCCAACCAATGGAGGACATTTTGCTAAACCAAGCATTTAAAAGTGAAAGCCACTGTTATCACAGTTTCTGGTAAAGAAAAGATGATGTAACATGATGTGAAAATATTGATGCAAGCCCACCCATGTTAATAATGGGCCGACCGGTCACTCTCTTTTGCCAATGATCTTGATATGTATCTGTTTACAGGGAAACAACAGCAGGCTGTGATCTAATGTCGCGTTGTTTTGTTCCTGCTTTTCAGGTTAAAGAAAGAAGTGAAAGAGCAGAAAGAAAAGTGAGTACAGCACTCTTTATGAATTGAGTTGGGGTTTTTCAAAGGCAACAATGGGAATTGAGATTTGATCTTTTTCCTGTTTTTCTTTGCAAACAAACTCTCAAACTCTCTCATCTGCAGCTCTCAGCCTCCATTAATCATTATGCTGTTAATTTATTCAGTCTCTCATGTATTTTTTTTTTGCACCCATTGCATATTTATCCCCCATAAATACACGCATACATTAATATTCCTCAATGAAACCCACCAGACAAGCTTCTCCATATGAAACACAGATTAGCTTGCAGTTCCCAGGTGATATACAGAGGGAATACCAGTTCAGTCCACTCAGGTGAATGAATGACACTTGATGAGTTCATTGCCCTCTCTATATGTGTCCTTTACACCTTCTGTCCATATCACTATCTCACCTTTACATTCCTCCCCTCTCATCTTCACTTACTGTTCCTGGCTGCTCTGATATAGATAACACTGTTTTTGAAGACCTGTTAAACTTTTGTGTTTATGGTCCTTGCTTAAGTGTTTTTCCCATCATCCCATGCAACAGAAGTCAGTGTGCTGAGTGTCATTAAAACTCTTTAATCATCCCTCAGCGAGCAGTCGTTAATATCTCTCCACCGCAGAGCTGTCAGTTGTATTTCGGTTTTTATGTTAGGTCGTCTGTCATATAGATAAGAGTTAGTTTTGAGACCTCCTCTTTAACCTTGTCCTGACTGTTTACAAGCGGCGTGTCACTACAAAGTGATGGTCTCAGGGTCATTCAACCCCCCCCCCCCCCACTCGACTCCTGCTTCTCATGTTTTCATGTTGGATTCACCATTAGCTCCTGACCTCACAGTAGCGAGGGGCCGGATAGTCAGTCCTCCTGCTGAGGTTGTGAAGTTTGCTAAAAGGGAGGACATTCCTACACATGCCAGCGTCCAATCACATGGCAGTCTTCATTGTATGTGATTTCTTACTTGTCATCTGATGCTTGGATGGGAGCAACCTCATGATGTTTTGCTTATATGGTCATTTTAGAGTGCTGATGTGTTGTTTCTCCACCTC
The DNA here is from genome assembly GCA_029822895.1 of Maxillicosta whitleyi. Lineage (NCBI taxonomy): Eukaryota > Metazoa > Chordata > Actinopteri > Perciformes > Neosebastidae > Maxillicosta > Maxillicosta whitleyi. The sequence goes on along the minus strand of JAPSES010000098.1, from coordinate 9,464,781 downwards.
CATCTTGGTCAGTAAGGTTGAACATGTTTATGAACCTTGACAGTGCTTTAAAGGTGAACGATGGAAGGTTCTTGAGTGTTTGTGTTGGAGTCTGCTTTGTACTGGGAGCTAGCCATTTGTTGATGTTAGTCAAATCCATTTCAGAGGTAATGGCTTTTCAGATTGTCTACATTCATGAGAATAGCACATGAAGTGGACTTTGCTAGAAAATCCTCTTGTTCCCAGGATTCACTGTAGTCTCCTTCATTATATTTGGAGCCTTTTAACAGTGATGGTTCACTTTTAAGGTTGTTATTATTATTATTATATTATTATAGGCTATTATTGGGAGTTGTGATTAATATCTTGTGCAGTGGTAAAGTCTGACTTACTGGATTTCTATCTGTTGAAAAATCCAAAATTTTCCCTGTCAAACACCTCTGTTGTATATATAGCTATGAATTTACACTAACCAGACCATCCAATGGTTATGTCATGCAAATGCGTCATGAAGTTTACAATTCTCTCATGTCAGTAGGCTAGTGGTTAGCATTAGCTTCTCCAACGATACCTTTTTGTTCAAATGTGTTCACTTCTGGCTCCAAAATCAGCAAAAATGGAAATAACCAAAGCGTAAAGTTAAGGCTTAAAACAACTATGTCATAAACCAGTGGATGGTGTTAATAGGAAGACATATGAAGATGACTGGCTCCCAGAAAAACATAAACTCTAATACAAACGTTACAAGCATACGGGCATGTTCAGATCTTACATATTGAAACTTTTATTGTGAAAATCATCGTGTCAGAAACATTGTTCTGAGATGTAGCCTTATAACACTGAAAAACTGGCTTTTTTTCCTGTTTACATCGCAGTGAAAGCTTGTGCACAATAGCGCACCCTGCTTTGCTGTTGCATGCAGACAGATATTTTGATCCAGCCTGCACCTGTGAATGTGCAGGTAGATGCTTTATAAGCCAGTTTATTTCCATTGTACAGAACAAGTTGAATCAGCCATAAAGACTTGACCCAGATAGGCTGAAAGATGTAGTTTTGGTTAAGTCCAAGTTCATTGTCCTCGATCCATCTGGGAAATTTTAGCACAGCCTCCAGAGCCAAACCGCAGACTATTAATCTTTTGCACACACTCCAGAGTCACTGTATTGTTCAACAAAAATACAGTTTTACACCCAGCTTACACAATAATAACATTTTTTTCATGGAACATTTATGATTCATCATGGTTTTTGGGGGTTTTTCTTCTGATAGAATTAGATTCAATGTTTCCCAAAGGCTTTTGGAAAGTTTTTTTTTTTTTTTTAACCAATTTCCATATTTTTGGATACTTTAGGCTTGTCCTGTATTAGTACTTCAATGCAATCTTATTGGACTTAATGGTTTATGTACACAATCTGGGCCAAAATAGGTCCCTAACAGGATTTAACTCGGGCTTTAACCAACTTTAGATAATTACTGCAATGATTCATAAATTTCAACTTTTACGTTAAGTTAAATATGAGTGAGTAGCTTTGCATTTCTTAAACAACCATAAGATTAGACTGTTTTTCAACGGAAAAACGTCATGAGTTCAGATTGACCCTGTTCCAGAGGGATTACCCATCATGCCTAGTGCCTACAGTACAAATCTAATGGGGAAGTTATGATCTAGAGTGGCTTCAGTTGGTCTACATACAGTGGAAAGTTACATAATGACATTGCAAAACCTTACTGAAATGATGCAACAGCAAATGTATGGTTCAGTCAAAGCTAAAGGCAACTGAATAAAATCTTAGTGTGTTATTTTTGGCCAAGCTTTGTGTATATAATAGATCAACCTCACTATATGACAAATCAACATTCAATCCATGGCAAGAACAATAACAATAACCTTCCTTGACTACTATTTTGACTCTGATTTCCACATTATTCAACATAAATCATGAATCACTGATGATAAAAGCAATCAACGTATAAGGATTTGTAAAGCACATCGTCCATTCTCTTTTCAGTCTCTCAGGCATCTCTCTGCGTTGTTGTGCTCTCTCTCTTCCAGAAAACTCCGGAAAGGCAAGGGCAAAGGCCTAAAGAGAAAACGAAAGAAAAACCGCGACAAAACAAATCACGATGCGTATGTCAGCTCTGCCTTCTCCACCTACCTGCACCTGAGTGTTGCGCTTCTCATGATTAAGCTCATTTGGGAGGAGCTCATTTGCCCCTTTTAATTTGCAGCATTTCATTGCCCACATTAATTAGCATGTTGCTTCATCTGTGAACAAACTGCGTGTCTTGTCCTAACTTTGTTTTGCCAGTCAGGCTATACAAACTCAGATATCCGTAACCAGCTTTCTAACATGTTTTGCTAACATAGCTTTAGCAAAACTTAACTTAACAGCCAATAACCAGGGATGTACTCTCTATTCATATCTCACTGACCAATATACGAACCATAACTCATCTTTACCCCTGAAAATTCTTATCCAATCTCCTCCCAACCTTATCAGCACCCATTTTTTGCAAGAATATCACCCCTATGGATAAGAACTGGTTGGGATGAGATTCATCAGTGTATCATGAAAACAAAGAAACCCGAGATGCGTCATGTTATTAACTCGCCACACAAGTCAGATTTATGATTGATAATTAACCCTTGTTGAAGAAGCTGGTCTGAATAGGTTTCAGTTTGGCTTTTAGCTGTAACTTGAACCTTCTGCAGAAAACAGATCACAGATCCACCAGCATGGCTTTGCAGACCAACCCATACTGTCCCTGTATCTGCGCTGGGATCACCAGGATTGTAATCACGGTCCTGCGTTCACTGTTGAGTCTGTGCTGCTTTCATGTGTCTCGTACCCGTCTCCTTTCCCCTCTTTGTTCTTTTTCATCTTTCCAAACAGGTTTTGCTGTCCCATGCATAATACTGGTACTTTTATGTAATGTGAAGATATGAATGATGGCTATCTATTGCCTGTTTTCTTTTCTTTCTTTTCTCTTAGTTGGGAGGATTTGTAAATTGTTTTGCAAGTAGTGTAATAGTGTCTTTGTTTGCCAGCTTTTATCTCTGAAACCATACAAGACACCCGTATTTTCCTTAAAAATATTGAATAAAATGATCTAACTGTGGTCTTACTGTGAAACAACAAACCTCTGTCTGTTTGTAACCTGTGTATCACGGTATCTGAGCCTTCATTTGTCCGTTTTCTCTTCCTTGTTAAGAAATGTCATTCAAACCAGTGATGTCTCTGTGGGAAACATAGTCTTCAGTTTTCACTCAATAAAATTTAATCTTTCTTGATGGAGCACTATGCAGACCCTTGAGTCTTCTTTATCAGAGTTGAGCATATGGAGTGTGGCCTCATTGACTCATGCAAAGCAGATGTGTATTGTATTGTGCTGCATGAACTGATTTAGAGCTTACTGCATGTCTAACACATACAAGGCATTTATAAGCAAACCAATCAATGAAAGGGGAGGGTTTGGTGTGTGTGTGTGTGTGTGTGTGATTTTACCGCTTGAATATATGTTTGCTCTGTGCGAACCTGTGTGCAACATTACCCAGCTGTCACATGTTACTCTTTGGTGCCGAAGAGCAAACCGGAGCATACGAAGAGGTTGACCAATGGGCGACCTTTCTTGGGGGGTGTTGATATTACACAGTGATAATCTGGTTTCCTCCTTCTTCCTCCTCATCTCTCTCTCTGTCCAGTGTCTGTGAGCCATGTTGTGATCACTGCTCAGAGAAGAGGAAGCGCTTGTTCGTGCAGGATCCTGTAACTTGCCGGTGCTCCTGCAAACACACAGATGAATACTGTAAAGAACGCCAACTAGAGCTCAACGAGAGGACCTGCAAGTAAGTAATGTACTGAATATATATATTTTTATCATTTCGTGACTGAGAGGACATCAAATGCACCCAAGCCACAATCAGAAAGACGCAATCAGCATGTCAGGATGACTTTCGAAAAGAGCAATTAGTTAAATGACATATAAGAGAGAAAAAAATTACAAAAAGTTAGGAATAATAAATAATATACTACAATAATTTGACTCACAGCATTGAGCACTGGATTAAAATCTTTACATGTTCACACAGTGCAAAGTTTAGTCACACTGTGCATATGTCTAGAGCTTTTACTGTGAAAGGTAATAACAGAAATAATTAATCTGCACTGCACAGCAGTTGACTTAGTTGTGTTTCTGAATTGAAAGATGCTTTGCAACAGAAACTGCATACATTGCACTGGAACAAAAATGAAAATGCTTTTCTTTAAAACCACAAAACAATAAACAGAGAGTACTTAACAATGCAACAGAAGCAAAACCAGAATAGAATGGAAATGAAATGAAACCAGGGACAATTAAATAAATGCTTTATACACCTTGTGCAGAACATCAGATGTTTTATATGTTTCACTGCATTATCCCTGATAAATAAATGAATACATACATTAATACATAAAATCAATTTTCCTTCAGGGTTAATGGTCTGTGTTATACATGAAATTGCTTTGCACAATATAGTCTAAAGCTGCAGTGTTTTACAGTGTTTTTAATGCTGCTGGGCAAAAAATACATAAAATATATATTACTAATTATATTGTAAAAGTGTGTGTGTGTGTATGTGTGTGTGTGTGTGTGGGGGGGGG
>JAPSES010000098.1:9431173-9443240 GCA_029822895.1 Maxillicosta whitleyi | reverse complement strand
AAGCAAAAAATTATCATTCAATCATAGTGATTAGAGGATTTTAAACAAACAAGTAGCCCTCGGGTAGCCCTCAGTAGTCCTTGGGTAGCCCTTGGTAGCCCTCAGACCCAGAAAGGTTGGGGACCCCTGATCTAAAGGCATGAGACGCCTCCTTGAGAAGCATCTTTTCATAGTCTGATGATTCTGCAAAAGCATCAATAACACTGTTTGACTTTGTTTTAAATAACTAAATGTAAATATACAGTATAATGTGCATAAATATACCTAACACTGTGTAAATAGACCCCCAGTTCTGCAGCACAGACTCCTCAAGGTAAACATTTTACTCCTTACCTCCCATGTACTCTAAATCTACCACTTCTACACCCCATAATATTTGACCTACATGTCCACTTCTTCACAAAATGGTTTAGAGAAACGCAGAAATAACAAATACACATCAATTATTTTGTATTTACTTATTCACTAATGAGTGTTCCATGTATTTATATCCCCAAAGAATTTCCATTTCCCTATTTTCTTTGTGTGTTTGACAGCGCTGTCCGGTAAAAGCAGACTGTGATTTACTGCCACGTCACTACAGCTGAGTTTTTTTGCCATAGTCATTTCGGTCAAAGTTGATGCAGCCACTTGTCACCCATATTTTGTTCTTTTTTAGTTCTTTCTCTTTGTCCTCTATGACTCAGTTCTCCAGTTACCCTCCCTTCAGAATATGGACAAATGGATGTTTTTTTCTTCCTTTGACTGACCACAACACACTTTGACCAGATTCCACTGGCATCAGCTGCCCGGTTCCAGGACAAGATCCCTTCTGTACAGTGTCATTTTGACTTTTCCTGTAATGAGCCAGTCCCTCTCATGTTACTCAGTGGATAACATTTTACAGACAGTTCAGATTTATTGTTCATTCATGGCTTAAAACAATAGTTTGATATTACAGGAAACGTGTTCACTTGATTACGGCTCAAGTGTTATATAAGAACATTAATGCTCTGTTCATACATGTCGACGTCTTATTACTTAAAGCAACACCACTGAACTTTAGCTCACCGGATAAGCCTAAAGTCAAGAAAGAAACAGTATCGTCTGTAGTAAGTGTCATAAAATCTCTATCTTGATAATACTTGTGCATTTGTTGACAAGCTACTGATGTCAGCAAACTTCCTGAGGCAAGAGAGGAAACATACTGATAGTTGCTAGGGTCTTCCTCAGTGAAACATCATTAGAATCACCCAATATAAAGTTTGAAGTTTCTAGCGAGATAGTCTGCAATCTCTGTACAGTGTGAGAGGCAAAAGTGGTATTTTCCTTTGTAAAGTGAAAGTGAAACTTAAGACACATTGCTAACGCCTGTTGTGAAGCTTATTCACCTTTTCCCTACCGCATGAAACTTCGCAAACTTAAATTTGAGGTAGGACCTTTGTTTTTTTCCAGCCCTAGAGTACAGTGGCTGACAAGGGCCAAATACATTGCAGGGACCCAAAGAACAGCTAAAAGTACAGAAACGATGCACATTCACAAACTCAAACACAAGCCTAAAGGAGGTACAAAAAGAGGAACATGGTGGATATGAAAAAAAATGTGCTTAAAGACATAAACACACATGCAAAATCATTAAATGTTCTACAAAAAAAGAAACAATGTAAACCAAGAAGACAACTGCAAATGCAAATCCAAACCTGCAGGGGGCAGTGTTTATAGACAACAGACTAGTATCAAATAGAAGCAAATAAAAGTCACATGACCGCACTACGCCGTAACTTCAATTTGTTCCTACTGTAGTTTGAAACGCTGTCAGTCAGCTGTTCTACCTCTCTCTGTCTATCCCTTGTGTGTTTGCATTGAGCCATTCTGCTGACACCGCCCCCTGTAGGGTTGGAGGACTTCTGTTGCAGTGACTGGTTGTTTGCATCGTTTTGTGTTTTGCGTCGCTTCTGTATTTGCAGAAAATTTGATGATTATGTATTTTTTTTTGTGTGTGTGTCTTTTTTTCCATTGGTACCACATTTTTTTCTTTTTGTACCTCATTTCTTTGCTTGCAGCTGGTTTCTTTAATTGAGACTCATTGGGCCATTGCAATGTGTTTGGCCCTTGCCAACCACCGTACTGGAGAAAACTCCAGGGGAGGAAAAATGGGCACAATAACACTGACAAAATTTCATTGTCTGGTGCCCAGATTTGCTCTGTGATAATAATAGATCTGCCATATCATTCATTAATATACAGACATACTCAACCTCCCTGTGTTTTAACTGGCACTTCACTATGGTGGTCCACTCTGAAGGGGTCCCAGTGCCATTAGTGGTGAGATTGGAGTTGTAGTCCTGTTGGCTGAGCCATGTTTAGGTGAAAGCTATGACACAATAATCCTTAAACCCCTTTTAGATGTCAACATTTCCTGGAGCTTCATTCAAAACAAACATAAAAGCTCCAAATGCGGGACGCCAAACTCCTCGCTGCCAGTCACAACATGCACCTATTAATTACATGATATATCAGTGACATATACTGTAAAGCAGTCCAATTTTGTGGTTCTTTTTATCTAGGGGTATGAACCCAGAAGGTCCATAGTGCCAGCGCAGGTGGTACAGATGCCCTGGAGTGAAGACGAAAGTATAATTGAACTTATGAGATGTTGTACCACCAAAATGACCTGGAAAATGGGGCGGTTGGTAGAGCAGCTTGTCCAGTGACCAAAGGGTTGACTGTTCAAATCCTGGTGCCAATTGTCCAAGTGTTGAAGTGTCCTTGAGCAAGACACTGAACCCTAAATTGCTCTCAGTAGGGTCTGGCATGGTACAATAGCATAGTAGCCGCCCACCAGCGTAGGTGTGAACGTGAGGCTATGTACAAACAATTATCAAAAAGCAAAACTTCAAGTTAGGATGCTACACCATTTTACAGTACAGAATATGTGCCGCTTACAGTAAATTACTGCTCTCGGACAGGTCCATGAGTCATATGTCATTCTGTGTTAAATGGGTTAAAATAAACAGTACAGTTAAAAGTAGCTTTTAAATGTCTGTGTGATTCATGTCTGTGCACAAAAGCATTCACAACATGGTGCCGGCAAGAAGTCAAGTTGTGGCATTAGACACATGATCTGCTAACAACAACTTCACTAGTTATCCATGATTAATAGCTGCTTTTACAAATATGAGGCTGTATAATAAGTGTAACAGTCACTGAGCCTCTGGAGCTAATTAGCCACAAGTAATTAGTGGTAGCATATAGCGCACAGAGACTTGGTGTCCAGGAGCAGGAGATATTTGTGGGAGATTAGCAGTTAGAGGGGCCACTATAAGGTGAGATTAAGACATTCTCTACATGTTCTCTTGGAAATCGGCCTATTCTTAACCACTTAAATCATTTACATGTGATTACTTTCCTTTTACTAAGCCTTGTCAGTTTATTAATCTCCATCAGGGAATAGTGAGCTGAAATGAAACCTCTTTTTCTGTCTATAGAAGTAACTTAATGTTAATATAAGATCTCATCTAGGTCTCTATTTTTGGTGTGACCCCAATAGCTAGTCATTTGAAGCCTGAACTTTGTTAGTGTCTGTTTATAGTTAAGTTCTTGGCCTTGTAACTAAGTGTGAAATGGAGACCCTTGCTATAAGGATTTGTTTGCATATATATCTATATATATGATGATCCTGCATTACCTATTTGCATTACCTACTCAGGTTGTTTGCTCACTTCCTCACATCCTCACAACATACTGAATTATGTCACATCTTATTTTGTCTCTCAAGTCCCCAACATATAATAAAAAGTACATCAAAATCACTATAAGTGACCCCCTTTGTATGCATCATTAAATGCACGAGCTCATGTGACCTTGTCACATTATGTCTTGTTTTATAATCCAGTATATTCCCTATACATTAGGGTAATAATCTAAGCCCCTAAGTGGATTAGTTTTAATCTACTTACAGTGCCATATTTAAGGATTTTTCACGTATATTGATTGATAGCATTTGCCAAATCCGTTCAGGAAATCTAGTAGCTATCACTCAACTGCTTTGAGTTTAGTGCTGCGTTAAAAGACCCTCTGCTGCATCATGGTTTAACCTTCATCTTGTGTTAGCCGTCTGTTACCATCTATTATGTTAAGGGGTTGGTTTTGACTCATGTCTTAAAATAGCTGTAAAATACACTAAAAACAATTGCCTATCACCCAATTTGTTTTGATTACTTTGTTAGGCTTCCTTATTCCTCCTTCCTTATTAGGCTTCCTTCCCAACATGAAAATATTTGTTTTAATATATTTGGTGTGTTGTCAGTATACCCCTGGGTGTGCACTCTGCCCATCACAACCTCTATACTGAACTGACCTCATGCCTGTCTATGCTTGTTTTGTTTTTGTGCAGGTATACTGGATAATAAGACAAAAAGAGAATCCCCTAAAGCTCACATGATTGGAAGAGGAGCTGGCTGTCAGTGCATTTATGACTTATGCACTTATTTTTATAATTGGGTCAAAACCAACCCTAACAATACAAAGGTCATAATTTCAACCAGAGCATTTCATAATTTACTGAAAAAAAATTGCATTATTTTGTTGAAATATTAGTTCCTGACCCAGTCAAAAATCATTGATACTATACTTATACATTTTATCTGGTTCATTTATGCATTTAAACCTAAAATGGACCAGTGCTGACCCTAACACCAGAGGAAGGATAAATTGCTGGTTTTTTTTTTTTATATTAGAAAACATCTGCATCCAGTAGAAATGATGTATCCCACTAAAAGTGTTTCATCACAGGGCTGACTACTGCGCTGCTGTGTCTTGAGTGTGTAAACATAGGTTGCGTCATAGAAGACCCTGCAATGTAACAGAAGGAGGTGCTGCATCAGGAGGCCCTCTCTTGTGTCAGAACAGAAAGCGTTGTGTCATCTTCGGACAATTCAAGACCACTTAGAAAATCAGCATTTGGCAAATGGGGTGGTTATTTACAGTCTTAGATCAGTCCAAGTCAGACTATTTTCGGGAGATCTATTTCTAGAAATGGAAAACTGTCTTTGTAATTGTGCTTTGATTAATGTACAACTTTTAAACACTGTTTTATTTAGTTTAGATAGAGTTTTATATCTACATGGAAGTGGGTTGTGCACAGTCTGCCATGTCTCTACAGTAGCTCAGAATGGACAAAGCACACTCTACAGAGGGCACTGGTATGTTGAAGTGACAGAAACCATAAACCTGTGCCATTCACAACATTACCACTAGATGCCACTAAATGCTTTGAACCACTGTTTGGGACCAAAACGTCACAAGCTATTTTTAATGGGTCCAAAACTCATGGAGCAATATATGTAGCAGTAGTATAATATCTTAATTAATTTTTGGAAAAATTTGCCAAAATGAATGAGATTAAAATGATATTAAAGGTGCATGAAGACAAAAATGACATAACAAGATGATAATGATAAAACATTAACAACGTTGATATCAAAAACTACATAAAAATTGAGTTTAGAGATGATGCCTTAACAGGAAAAGACTCAAAAATGTAGATATTAGGCAATTTCTATTTAATTATATTTTTGATGGTTCCAAAGAAGATATCAAATTTTGCTGTTAGCCAATCACATGTAGCGATGGAAAAGTCAATACGTTCAATATTTAGTTTAATATGCTAGCACTTTTCCATTATTCCTATGAAGAGAATAAATAATTATTATTGTTGATGAATACTTTAGTGTAACAGTTTGTTAGATACTACTTTGTGCCATTGTGTGTAACATTTCTTACAAATTCTTTTGAGCAAAGTCCCTCCTTAACTTGCCAGTGATACTACTTGGGCCAGTCACGAGAACCCTGTGAGACTATTATAGAGCCCCCAAACTGTGGAGGCCAGGTAGATTTCATCTGGCTAGTGCAGTGCAGCAAATCTGGATTGCATCAGTATTTGAAGTAAGAGAAATGTCTAGATGGAGGAAACATGCAGGAAATCTCAAGACTGCCTGCCTTGGGAAAACAGGAGTATTTCAGTTTACAGACTCACTCTGGTTTGTCAGACAAGCTCAAGGACGGACAGATAAGAGGATACACACACATGAATACACACCGCATTCATGCAGACGGTCCAGAACTTCAAATCAAATATTTATCAAATTCAGGGAGAAGTTAGAAAGGAATGAAAAATAAATGAAATCTGGCTAAATAGTAGCATAATATGCTTCTGCAGCTTTTCTCCAAAATGTCTGCTCCCGTTTCTATTGCATGTGAGCTGGTGTTTGCCCTTTTTACAGTCTACATACATGAACTCCTCAAGGCTTTTTCAATGACGCCATGCTTTCATGAAACATGCATGTGAATCTGAATCAGTTGAGCTCTAATGGGATTTCACTTCCTTTAATGCACACACACACACACACACACTGTACACACACTACTGAATCAAATAGAGATGAAAGCCACCACAGTCTAATCCCGAGGCTTTCACTGATAGCTGTAAAAGTGGGAAACAGAGCGCCGGATTTAAGATCCTGGCTAACTTTTAATGTGAGTAGGTATAAACATGAACTCATTGACACGTGATCTTTGCTGTTCCACATTACATCTCCCTCTTACCTTTGGCCACTACCTCCACTTTTAACGCTCACTCTCATGCCTCCCATTCCTCCCACACTCCCCAGTCCTCCACTTGCCTGTCCTAAGTGTATCTCATTTTAGAATCGACTATCTGTAAGCCAAGAGCCGCTGTCACCAGATCCCCCAGTCCAGTTCTTAGGAATGGCATGTGTTCTCAATTGGCAGCTTAACGGACGCCGACCGCACAGTTACAAACTAGAGGCTTTCTGGAGGCCAAGGTGGGCCAAGCCACAGTTCATGGCTTGCAGTTTATTGATCCTTCCGTCATGTAAAACTGAAGGATGCACAAGGAACCATCCCAGAGGTTTCAGCCTGAAGGAAAAGGAAACAGTAGCTCTAGGAGGTTCGTCTATCAAACATGTGCACCTGGGTTTATCTGTAGAGGCGGGTTGTATTGGACAGGTGTTGAGTTTTTGGAAAGCCCTCCTGCTAACTTCTGCTGTACACAGATAATGTCAATGCTGCCTCTCAGGTTTCAGAAGAAAACATTTGAGGAAGAGCCAGAAGTTCATTGGCAGTGACTTCAGTACAACAGATATCAACAGCCTCTACGTATAGAGCATGCAAATATATGGGTGTGATCATGTTCAGCTTCATAATGTACGTATTTATGGCATAGTAAACATGTGTACAACATGGTTTGTGCACATTTATGTATGAGTAATTGAAAGCATGTGGTTTTTCACTACCAACATTAGCAGATACATGTGTTTTCATTTACATTTTTTGGCACATAGGAAGGTTATTTAACATTAGCACTTTTTTTGGCTATAATAAGTGCATACACCATTGTCAATGAGTTATTGGAAAGGCGACATTAAAAGTACAATAAGTAACATATGTGAAGAAATCAGAGGTGTCAAAAGTATTCACATTCATTCCTCCCGTAGAAGTATAGAAATTAAAGTTTAAAAAGGCTTCTGTAGAAGTTGAATTAAGTCAAGCTTTTTACTTAAAACTATACTAAAGTATTGATTTCAAAAGTATTTAAAGTATAAAGTAAATGTAAAAGGGGAAAAATGATATTAGGATAAAAACTTATAGTGCACTACCACATCTCTACAAAACACACTTTTCTAAAGGTCATAATGACTATAATGTTATATTAAAATGTTAATTTTGAAGAATTTGGAACGTACTAGGTGACCTGTTTCAGCCGCATATATGAGCATTAAAAGTGAGTCACATTTTACTCTAATGCAAATATATTAAAGAACCATGTATGTGTAACACTGAGTATTAATGTGTTTCATGGAGCAGAAGTTCTGATGTAATGGTGCAAAAAGTCAGTTACGATGGATCGTATATAAACCAATAGGGTGTCAGAATGGTATGTGTTTATAATTCTCATCCAACCACAATCAAACTCACTCCATCCGGATGACACGATTTATCTGGATATATATATTTAATTAATGATGACAAGCTGGAATGAAAACAAGCCGAAATGAAATAGGAGTAATGAGGCTATTTTTAAAATGTAAGGAGTAGAAGTCAAAAGGCGGCTCAAAAACTCCAGTAAAGTAGAGATAAACAAAATCTTAATTAGTAAGGTAACAAAGTTGTTCTTTGTTACTTGACATCTCTGGAAGAAATGTCCTCCCCCAGCTGACAACAGTCTGTTCAATGATTTTATGTAGAGGATTCAGATTGATTTTTGTGAAAACACGTGTTTCATTGCATCTCTCCTGCTCATCTACAGCAGCAACAGTGTAAAGCAATACAAGTAAAGTCAAATTCATTTTCCTTTTCCCCATAAGAAAATTCAACATCTGCATTTAACTGATCTGAATACACACAGAAGAACCAACGGACTGACACTGAAATCACAGAGGAACTGATTCCAGCTCCAGTGTGCCACCAACATTTGGCTCGGATTTAGACCATGTTAATAGGGAAGAGCATTGTGGGTAACGGTGCAGCAAAAGGACAGCAGACTCCATATTCAACTGTTTTTTTTTTGTGTGTTTGTTTTTAATGTTTAACCACCAAGCATCCTTTAGCTCCTAAAGCGTATTTCTTTTTCCCATGAAAACAACCACAGTCACCACTAATGCACTTTCTCAGTTCACATATAAAAAACCAAAATCCCATCAAAAAATATAAAAATACCATAATACTCACCATGAAAACATCACTGACTTAGATTAATATAAAAAAAAAAAAACCTGTTACACCAGTATCCATGTTTTTTTTTTTAGCTACTCTTAGTTTAGAAATGCAATGAATGTTAACAAATTCCAACACAAACTAACTTAATCATGTGCAAATTTTACAGACTTAATAAAATACATTCTAATGTGAAGGTGAATAAGGAAAGAAAGAAGGTAAGATTCTATTTTCTCTATTCGTTCTTCATGATTTTCACTCTGAATGTCCCATGCAATGTGATTTTTGTTTCTCTTCCATCTCTGAAAACAGCCCATTACTGTCTGGCAGAGAACCTCTACACTGGTTTATCCTTGAGCCTGTAAAGACTTCTCAGGTTCTCTGTTTCCTTTATTGGTCTTTTCTCCTTATCACTCTGTCAATGTCTACTTTTGTTCCATCCTCTATTGATTAATTAATCACATAATGTCTCCACCCTACATTTACTCAGTGGGAAATCCAATTTCTGTGTCCTTCTACTGCCCTGTACATTCACCCATTTCTTCCACACTCTTTCCAATGCTCTTTCTATGTCCATTTTATCACTGGCGATGAAAGAGTGTTTTACTTTTGTAGGGCTACATCCTCACTTCAGAGAAAATATTTCACTTAATGTATTTATCACATTTTTTTTATTGTATTTTAACTGTATTTGAATTGCATTTAAAATTGTATTTTAACTGTATTTTGTGCTGTAAAGCATTTTGTGACTCCCTGTCTGTGAAGTGCTCTATAAATAAAATGTACTTATTTACTTAGAGAATGAGAACTGGCCAGTTTGTTTGTTTTTATTTTTTAAAATCAACATTTAAAACCAAATACAATGACGAAATACTATATAAAACTATAAAAGGAATGGGATGAATTTCAACTTATATATTCCCATCCCTTACTTCCTTTTTTTTTTTTTTACTTACCGTACACTCCCATATCAGTTCCCCAAAGTAACTTAACACATCTTATACATATTAAGCTAAATTCTGACCAGGCCTGCACAAAACTCAAAAATGTTATACATCAAAAATAAACTGTCTATTTCATGACTGTATTACACATTAAAACTAAATTAAAAAATATATAATATAAAAAATATAACTCATGACAGTGAAAATATGGTAGAAAATAATCTGAAGACAACTATAGAATATGACATGTTTGAGCTTCACACCCTCTTTCTCACCTTTTAAGCATGCATTCTCCTCCCTTTCTTTTTGTTTGCTGTATGTACAGTATTTTATCTGTGTAAAATTCATTTCATGCATTCACAGAAGGAAAAACCACAGAGTAACAAAAAGATCATGGCTTCTCCCTTCCCTCAACACAAATGCTAAACACCATCTTTTACAGACACTGGCACCACCAGGCAGAAACACAGATATGTGCAGTCGCACACATGCATACTCGGAGGTAACCTAGTAATTAGGGGTTCTGTAATTGTCACTTACCATTGTAAACTTGCTGGGCAGTGTTGCCAGGGAAGGTTTGTTGACTGTAGGATTATAACAGGGAACTTAAACGGTATGTGTTTATCTACATTCTGCAGCGGTGAGAGCTGCCGTCTAAAATATCCACCAGGTTCTCAGTAATGGAGTTGGCTCGGGCTGTAAAGTTCAGCGGTCATCTTCATCATCATTATCATCATCACCATCATTGTAAAACCTGCATTTTCATAGATGAAGTCAGTGTTTGCTTCAGGTTGGGTGATGATGGACATTAGGTTAAATCATGAGCCTGAGTTAAATTGTAACTGTGGAATCTCTGGTTTTAAGATTTATCGGAAGAAGGATCAAATGTTGATGCAAGATTTTAATGAAAACTGGTTTTATTTTGTGGGAATTTTGTCTTCATTATTAGATCAAATAGAGTCACCACTATGAACAATTCAATATCAGGGTTTGTTTCAGGATGAAAATTAGTGATAAGCAGTGTTTTTCAACCTTGGGGTCATCAGGTTTTTCTAGTAATTGATAAAATAATAATAATAATAGTAATATATGGCGAGTTGACAGAGACAATCACATCCATAAAAGACAGAAACTGAAGCACTGTGGTACTGTTTCTGTCAAATGTTCACTGTGGTCAGTTTCAGATGCTGCAGCTCTTTCATAATTCATAGTTTAGTTATTGTTTGTTCAGTATTAATTGTCATCTTTGTAAATCCAAACTGGACTGACTGTTCATATCCTGACCAAGGAAAATAAAATTCTTACTTTGTGCAGTTATCTGAACCTGGCTTTTCTGGCTCCACCCATTATAATATACATTATATAGACAAAATGTCATCTAAAATTAGCTTTTATTTGCAACATTGTATAAAAAAAAAAACTATTAAATGATCAAAACATTTTTTTTTTTTTTTTTTGCAAAAAAAATAAATAAATAAAAGGCTCAGTTTTGAATGTGTGGGATTGGCAGAAATTTGTGATGTTAACCTTGTAAAGTCTGAACCATTAAATCACTGACAGAAAACTGTAGCTCCGTGAAATTGGTGCCTTTATTGCTTCTTCTTAACAAGCCAAAAGAAATTTCATCAATTTTGTTCATATTTGATACAAGGGGTCCCAGTGATGATTTCTTTCGGCTTTTTCCCTTTCAGGGTCGCCACAGCGAATCACCTTCACATGTTGATGTGGCACAGGTTTTTACGTCTTTTATGTTTTTATGTTTGATGCCCTTCCTGACACAACTGGGCTTGGAACCAGCACAGTGATTCTTGCGCCCCCTTGTGGACACATTGGAATATATAGCATAAAGAACCTTTCCCAAGGGATCAATTGGGTCTCGAACTGGCCATTATCTGCACCCAAGTCTGTGGCGTTAGGGGTCTCAGTACTCAAATATTATTTTTGAATAAACAAAAACATAATAAAACACAAACATGTCTAACAAATTAGTAATTCCTTCTTAAAATTGTCAATGTTCTACCTCTGTCATTAATGACAATGGTGTAATGTCACTGGAAAAGCCTCAGGTAAACAAATTCCTACCCCCTGGTGGATTATCTGTGTATTGCATGTGTCTAATTGTATACATCAGGTTTTGCAAGAAAAAAAAAAAAATCAAAACTCAAGTTTAAAAAATTATATGTTTGGTGTTATAGAGTTAACACTGACTCATGAGACAAAACAAATGGGGCCCACTGAGGTAAAGATTACACTAAGATTTAAGAGAATTCATGTAAGTTACAACCGTGTCCTCTGATACAGTTTGTTTGTCCTTATAAGTGATGCAGACTGTGTGTGTGTGTGTGTGTGTGTGTGTGCGTGCGTGCGTGCGTGCGTGCGTGCGTGAGTGTGTGTGTGTGGGTGTGTGT
>JAPSES010000098.1:9413706-9431073 GCA_029822895.1 Maxillicosta whitleyi | reverse complement strand
CTCCAAAAAGTAATCACTTCCAGATCTCACCATTACTAACCTATCCTGAAAATTTCATCAAAATCCATCCATAACTTTTCGAGTTATGATGTACACAAACAAATAAACGCCAGCAAAAGCATAACCTCCTTGGCAAAGGTAATTAGGGGCTGATCATGCAGGGTACGACAGAACCCTGAAGTCCTGTCGGCTGCAAAGGCTGCAGGACTCAACAAATTAGTGGAGGAAGAAACCACCACCTCATACACACACACACACACACACACACACACACACACACACACACACACACACACACACACACTCATGCACAATGTTATTGTTGGATTCATTCATTCACAGTATAAAGTCATGAATGACTAAAGTCTGATTATATGTTATAATAGAATGTATTAAATAGAGACAAATTTATTTATTTGGGAACAGCCACAAAAGTGACATTGGCTCCTTATGTGTTAACCTATAAAGACCCAGTGATACTTTTGTTTTACCAAATTCATTTTTCTCAAAATGTAACCTTTCAAATGTGATTTATAACTGTTTTTAATATATTATCGTAAAATCTCAGAGTGAAGTTGAGGATTATTATATCAGAGAAAACTGAAATATAGATAGATAGATAGATAGATAGATAGATAGATAGATAGATAGATAGATAGATAGATAGATAGATAGATAGATAATAAAATTAAAAATTAACTAAATACCATAGGTAATTTTAGTTATTTTCATAAGAACATCTTTCAGATTGAAACAGTTTGACATGTTAATATGGGTAAAGGTATAAGAACACAAGTTAGATCAAAATTGCATTATGCCATTACATTAAAAAAAAATGGTTTAAGTTTCATCAGTTTGTCCACATAAAGCACAAGAGCTAGCAACATCCTTGAATTCTGAAATCAAAGAGTTGACAGGATATATTTGTGTGTACAAAGAGTTAAATCACCATATATCTGCAAATTTGATTGTTCATTAGAAATATCAGAACTGTATTTATGACCAATAAAATAAAATTATGAGTTTATTTTATGTTGAAAATGTAATATGCATATAGGTAAATTTACTTCATCTGTAGTTGGTCATAATTACTGATAAAATAATATAAGCTACATATCAGTGTTTCCTGTGGAATTGATCTCTTGGTGTGGCAGTGTGTTTTAAAGTAACTACATTACAATGTTTCAAATTTTAATAGTAGCCAATATTAGGCAAATTACTTTAAAAATTAATTAGCTATAGTTACTAGATATTTTTGCCCACCTTAGCAGTGGCACCAGTTAAAGACACAATTAAAATATACATTTCGTATTAAACTATCAGTTGTTGATGAGACTTAATGATACAAGTTCCCTAGAAACTAGAGCAGACTAGTTAGACTCATTAAAAAGTGTTTTTATTTAAGTCAAAATCAAAAACTCGACACAATTAAAAGGAGAATTTCACGTAAAAATCTTATCAAATTCCACTCACCAACAATAGTAAAGAGAACATCTGACAGAATAAAACTATTAACCTTCCAAGATAGCAAAAATAAAATACAAACATCAGATTAAAACAGCTTGGCAGTATCCTTCTTTGCACATTTTTAAGATGCAGATTTCAGTTTCCATCCAAGAAACACTCATTTGTAAAAAAAAATAAAACAATCCCTGTAAAAGAGATTTACAGTCACAGTGAAATGTCTTTAATTAGCCATTGGGTTTTTTTTTTTGCCAATTTTCACTGACAGTAAATCAATCACTAGGCTTATGCATTGTTAAAAAGCATTTACCACTCGTGCTGAATCAGCATCTTCCTCCCTCGGATGTTACGTGACATTTGCTGAGACCACGTTTATTTAATCAGCGTTGCCTTTGACTCCATGTGCAATTTGACAAAAAAAACATCAGAAAATATGCTGCAATTCATAACAGATGTCCCTGAGATGACAGCCATTTCATTATATAAGAAAGATTTAAAAACTTTTTTTTTTTTAAGAATCGGCACTTGGTGTTGCACAGAAAAATGACTCCTTCATAACCCGATAATGTGCGTATGAGGCCCTCGCAGGTAAAACTTAATACAAACTAATGATCAGATGATGAAGCCCGGGACGTCATCAGAGAAACACTTGAGGGACGGTGTTGTCATCATCGTGATATGCAGAACGCACTGGTTTACCGCGTCTATAGAAATGGCGAAGGCCCAGATCTGCAGGTTCAGACACGTACCACATGACGACACCCGTGGGGTTCACTGACACCACAAAGCTGGTAGAGTCTTTCAGTTCTGTAGCTTTGTTGGTGTAGACGTCAATAATCTAAAGGGGTAGAAAGAAGGAGAGTGAAAAGACTAGTTCTGACATGATAACTCTACGTGCATATGATTAAGACAGACAGACCTTGTAGCTGCCGGTGGTGTAATTGAGTTTGCTGAGGGTTGTCTGGTACCGATAGGGCATGTCATGACGGCGACTGAAGAAAACCAAGGCACTGGCATTGTTTGATAGCGGCCGCCAGAACACCTCAATGCCACTCTTCTCCTACAAAAAGAAAAGAACGACACAGAGAAAAGTATTTTAACTGTTACTCACAGGAGCTGAAGTTATATTACATTGGTTTATAGAAAGTGAAAGATCACCTTGACAATACGTCTTCCCTGAATGCCCAAGGCGTCCTGGTTGATGCTGATGATCATCTTGTTCTGCAGGATCGTGCGAGCGCCGCTGGTAATGGTCCGCAAGTCATTGGACATGAAAAGAGGAGCGGCCATTATCGCCCACAACGCCATTTGAGCATGAGACTGCTCCATACTGAGGCCAAAGTCCCCAATAACCAGCTGTGAAGGTCACATTTACAAAAACAAAGACAGAATTACGTTTAGAAATTTATCTGTCTGAAGGTCATGTTTTTTATGTTAAAATATGTTTTAAAAAAAAAACAACTCAAGGATCCTCAGATGATTATCAATTTTCTTTTCAATTATTTGTTAATTCAAGATTTCCGTAGGAATCAGCAAGTTCAATTTAAACACAGGTTTCATGCCCATACCTGCAAAAAGTGCAAATCTGTGACCTAATTCAACAACATCAAACTTTATCCACTTACAGTACCCACCCATCCATTTTGTGAACTACTTAATACTCCATTAAAACTTATAGGTAACATAGAGTGACCAGTTCAACTATTAAGTGTATGCATTAGGATGTTTGGAGGAAGTTGGAGTACCACCCAGTAATTTTTTAAAGTCTAAACCTATGGAATTTTGACTTTTTAATGAAACGCTTATGAAAATTACTTTTTATATTCATCAGCAATCATGTCTTTGCATAAATACTAAAAAAAAATTGCAGATGGTACAGAACCTTGTATCATGTTGATGCAAACAGGTAACTATACTCAAAAATAAAGACATTTCATACCATATCCGGGTCGTTCCATCTTCCTGGCCCAGCTGCAGGTATCAGGACATCCTGGTTTTCAAAGAACCAATCAGCGATGTTCAGGACACTGTCCCAGGAGTCCTGGATGTCACCATAGTTGCGCCACAAGTTACAAATCTCTCCTAACTGAGTGTAGTTGACCTGAAAATATAAGATACATTTCAGAACCATCGGACAAAAATAAGAACAGATGCACCGTTTAAGGTTAAAAGCCACATAATAAATCTATAAAGTAATTTATGCATTCACAGCCACATATGTTAATGAGTACCTGGGTTTTACTAGACCGTTATGTGATGTACATACTAACACACTGATGCTCATCCAGGGACTAAAGTTAGTAGATGTGTCATTCCTGTTTTCTCATTTCCCCTCATGTAGCGTGGTACTGCACTTCTGGTCAACTGAGCAACATGATTATAAGACTAATAAATTCTAAAATATTCCAAAATATTGATCTTTTCAACTTGCTGAGATATTTAATGTGGAGATAGGACTATTCCTCAATTACAGGTACCAAATTGGCCAGTTAAAAATGTCTCAATTTCTCAAAACTGTGCAGATACACACAGAAGCTCTGAGACCTTCCAGTATTATGATGCAGATAAGAACATATGGGGCAACATCTGTTCAAGTTTTTTTAAGTCTCAAAAACATAGAACCTTATGGAGCACAACCTCAGGCTAGCTCACACTGAATGATAAGAAATATATGAACAGTAAAAAGTTAGATTCCCGATTATACCTTAGGAGGCAAGCCACCCTGGTAGGCGGGCCAACTGCAGGAGTAGCCAATGGGACGGCCTGTTGCATTCAGAGCTTTTGACATGAGAGGGTAACCTAACCAGAGGATGAACAAAAGTCATACACCATCAACTGAAAAAAAAAAAACTCCACCCGACATCAGAATTGTTCCTCCCAGTCCTACCCTTTTCCTGCTCTGTAGCGTTAGAATAACAGCCATCAAATTTAAACATGTCCACCTCCCAGTCAGCGAAGGTCTGGGCGTCTAGTTCAATCTTGTCCAGAGGGGTACCAGGGTAACCCCCGCAGGTGTGTGTGCCCATGTCTCCATAGATACCCAGTTTGAGGCCCCTGTCGTGCATGTAGCGAGCCAGTTTATGGATGCCACCTGGGAACCTGTTGAGCAGGTAAAAGATCATCGTACTACATCCACATATGTAATGTATTTACAGAATATACACATAGAGATATAGTGAGAACAACTAGAATTATGCATTATATTGTATTAAGAATTCAGTGTGAGGGGCAAACTCTTTTCTTGACATTGTTATGATGGAGAGATCTGTTTCATGGATGCATGGAGCAAGTAAAAACACAATCCGATCATGGGATGCAGCATATTCTCTGGTCAAAGGAAAAGAGCAGCCATACATGCAGGACTTGTAGGTCCAATCTTTGCATGTACAAGACACTAAATATGTAAATTAGAAATAGGCTGATTGTGGTCATTCCTGGGATGTAACTGGTTACATGTAACCAGGGGTGGAGGAAGTACTGAAGTTTAGTACTTAAGTAAAAGTAACAATACCCTGCAAAATGTTTACTCAAGTAAAAGTACTACATCAAGAATCTTACTTAAGTAAAAGTACTAAGTTCTTACTTTAAAATTTACTTGAAAGTATAAAAGTACAAGTACTCATGCAATGTCAGTCTCTCAGTGAAGTAAAAATAAAAGTATGCATTATTATTTTTTTAAGTACAAATACAAAAACTACTTTAGTAGAGTAATGAAAATACTTTGTTACATTCCACTACAACATTATTCAACTAAATTATTAAATAGATATGACTGGAATATGTAAAGTTACTGAGGTACATCTACAACGCAAGTACAATATCTGAATATATCCTTCATCAGGGGGTTGGATGGGTAATAAAATAGATCCATCCCTCAACAGACTCCATTCAGTTCACAGTATGAGCTCAGATTTAGAGCTTTATTTGTGGTTAGTTTAACACATTTGTTGGAGAAGTAACAAGAAGTGTTCAACTTTAATTACACACATTACTCAGTTTCATAGTTTCATTACATTCTGTAGTATAGAGCGTTTCAGTATGCATAACATGGGACTGGGTATGACTTCATTTTTAATGTGTGACTGGATTTGCTCATACTGCTCATGTGCTTCTTCCAGGTCATTGTGTTCATCTGTACTTGCTGAATGCTGATGTTGCATGTACCGTAGTTCCAATACACAACAGTGAACCTGCTCTACAAGCTGTTTAGTTGTTAGTCATATGACTGCATGACAGTCACATTGACTTTTATTGGCTTTATTGACTCCAAATGTTGCAGTGTTTTCTGAGGAGATAAAGCAGCTTCATTGCGTGTGAATTAACAGTGCGTATATGCAATGCGATACCTCTTTGGGTCAGCCTGTAGCCGGCCATTCTCGTCTCTCTTCATCGAGGACCAGCAGTCGTCAATGTTCACATAGACATAACCCAGTTCTCTCCATCCATCCTCCGAGAGTCTGTCCGCCATGTCCATGAAGAGTTTCTCGCTGGAAGAAAGAAAAAGTGTATTTGAAAAGAAAATATCACAAACACACTGCTTGAATAAACATTAAAATGAATTTATCAGATAAAAGTCAGTGTGTCACTTAGCAAAGATAAGATAACAGAGAGCGTAGCCAAGGTTTGTTTTATGTGAAGGTATTTGTTGAATGTGGTGTTTGATAGAATATTGCAAGCTGATATCTAAAAGCAAGAATATTTCCTAAAAAAAAATATATTAAAAAAAAAAAAAAAACACACAAGGGTTTTGAGTTTATTTGTAAAAAGCAGCTGGAAAAACCCTTAAAATGACAGTGAAGTTTTACATCTAACACCAACCAAATGTATATAATTCTTTGGTTGTTTTGTCTTTAATCTATGCCACTGTTTTAACTATGTTACACCAAGCAAACAGTTTTAATTGATTGATTAATGTATAATGAATAATAAATACTTAATTATATAACCCCATTCCGTATAATATGGTCACTTCCAACATATCTGTATTCCCGTGTATGTATGTCTGTCTTTAATGTTTATCTTGATCAGTTGTAACTGGAAGGTAATTTCATTGCTCTGAAATATACAATAACAATAAAAGTCGATCTGAATCGGATACATTGCATGTATGGATCATTTAATGTCAGTATGGGATGTTTAGGTTGCCTTGCCTGATACAGTTCTTGGGGTCATTTTCACAGTCAATGTCGCAGCGGAATCGCTCCCACGCCAACCAGCCCATCGGTGGAGTCTTCATCAGCCCATTGTCAAGAGCAAAGGTGGACAGTGCTGATGCCACAACAAACACTGCCAAACGCATAGCTACAAACAGAGAAATAAAAAATATTACAAAGTTAATAACACCCAGAGTGAAACCTACAGAGGAACATATCAGGTAATTTAAAAAAAACTTTAGACTACTAAACCTGAGCGATTCATTTCCTGTCTCTTCAATGAAACAGCCAAGACATTAACAGACTGTCTTACTGGTACACTGTCAGTGGTGACAACAGGAAACTCTGTTCTATTATTCCCCTTGAATCTCACCTGACTGGGTGTGACTAAGCAGAAGAGCTGAAACAACCAGCCAGGTGACTTCTCCCATCAATCTTGAAATGTCAGCTGATCAAATCAAAACCAGTATGCTTATATAATGTTTTAGATCATGACAGAAGCAAAAGCTTTGGAAAACATCCTGTTAAATGAAGGACAGGCTGACTGTATACTGGTTCTACAGTTTGTTTTTATGCAGTAGTTGCAGGGTAAGAAGTGAATTCACCCTGAAATTAAGGACATGTAAATTAAATCCTAATATATTTACAGTATGTGCTACTTAAAAATATGTATATTGAATTAATATCGTTAAAAACAGTAAATGACTTACTGAAGCTGGGAGCCGATGGGAAGGATGGAAAGCTGAAAGATAAGAAATAGGAAGCAGGATGCGACCCAGATCCTCTAATGTGAGCTCTCCAGTCCTTTAACCGGACCTGTTGCACACTACAGGACTACTACGGATCCCTCTTCAGCCGATGACTGTAAAAGAATCAACTTATGCCGCTTCTATGAAAAAAAGGAAGCGATGGTCACGTGACTTAGCGGTTCAATCAGCTGATCTTGAAGCCGGAAGTAGTGATGGAAGTAAATAACCGGTATTTCCTTTTTTTTTATAAAGCCTGTTTCCTAATTTGAGGAAGGCGTAAAATATATCGTATCCTTACTAAAATAAATTAAAAACAGTGAATATAGAGTTTGTGGTAAACATGTATTATTGCAGTTTTTGTCACGGGTTCGCCACATAATGCTACCTTCAGCTAAAAAAAAAAACACTGCGTCTGTTACTTTTACTTCCATATGAGAATATGAAAACGTGTCGAGGCAGAAGTATAAAAATGATTTGTTCAATAGTTTTAGCGGTTTCACATCATAAAAATTGTCTCTGTTTTTAACACGGACAATGAACACATCTGGGGGGAAATATGTCTGAAGTTAAACTTGAACCCTCAGGTCACTTACGTTATTGTCATTACTTTTAGAAATTTGGTGATCATTGTGTCTGTTACAGCTTATAGCATGAATGTTTCTTTTCTCTTTTTAAAATGTATTTAATCTAACATCAATTACTCTTACTAGTAGTAGGCCTATATGTTAACAAATTATATTTATTTATTTATTTATTTATTTTTTAAAGATAATTACATGAACATTTTGCCTCAGGGGTTTACAGAGGGTCCAAAATGTTAAATCAGATCCTACATAAAAAAAATAATGCAATGAAATCAACGTTGCTTATACTTTTTAGCACATCCGAGACTCCAACAATGCCCCACCTTGAGGGGCAGAGGGTAATAAATTGCAGGAAGGTTTAGTAATCATCAAAAACAAGTACTCAATCAACAGTAAAAATGTTGCTTTTATACTTTAGTTTCATTGCTTTCAAGGGATATTTTTAGGAAGTTGTTAAATTCAACCGACCGTATTTACTGACAGTTTCACATCACTTTTTTTTAATATAACTTTTAACCATCTTTCCTGGAGAGGATACACTAAAACTTTGTTTTATGTTTTACAAACATAACAAGACAAGACACGTGTATTAACATTTTACAGGGTGTTTTTTTTCCCTATCAGTAAAACAAACAGCCCTTCACATTCTTCACTATCACAGCAGGACATGGAGCAAAAATACTAATAATGTCCAGTAGAAGGTGCAATAGGATCAACAAAAGTACAATTATTTCCCTTCTGCCAATAGATTACACTTAAAAACACATATCCAGTTTCGATTTCATAAATGTGGATTTAAAAAAAACTAAACAACTCTTACAGTTTGACCTTTATTTTTGATTACTTTTTAAAGTACTTTTCACTAGACATTTTTAACCATAGATATTTACTGTTCTTAGAATTTCTGTCACTGTACTTAGTTTTTACAGCTCTACAGTTCTGGTTGTACTGATGCTCAGTGTACAAAGGGCATCATTTACTGTGTGTGTTAAAAGTGACATCAAACAGGAAAAGGTGGAGCTTGATCTCCAGCAATCAGTGGGCCTGAGGGGACGGGTAGCTTTGAGTGGGACATCACCAGGCTTAGAATAGGTCACACTCAGTTGAATAAGTCTTTGCATTTGATTGGTAAACACCCTTCAGGCTTATGTGTAAATATGCAGTGGAAAGGAGGCAGGTCATCCAAGTACTTATAACTCAGAGGAACTCACCCTTAAGAACATGCTAACATGTTTAAGACAGAAAACACTCCTGATCTTTTTAAAAGAATCAGGTTTATTTGACTGCAGATGATATTTCACTCCACACATACACACAAACTCATTCTAGTTAAGGGACAGTGACACTCTGGCTTCAGTAGGGGGCGGTAATGCGCCTAAAATGCTGAGCGCCATTCGCCCATAAACCAAACAAAAAGAAGAAGAAGAAAAGGTGGAGCTTGAAGCACAGATATTTAAAAAAAACAAACATAAGGAGGCATGGAGCACACGAACATAGGTAAGGTCACTTCAGACATAAACTACAGAAGTAGCAGTGGAAGCTAAACTTGCACATATTTATCCCTATATAATTTTAATACAAGTGTTTTAATGTTTTAGCACAGAATCCGGGTGTGAAAGTTGCAGCCGTCACAGAACATTTATGACGGTTATAATAAACTACTGTACAAATTAGTGTATTTATACCGTCATTATTCGGGCAGATAATCAGGTGACATTCTATCAGACAGGGTGATATGGTTATGAAATGACGTGATAAAATATTTGTTGTTCTTTCATTAGTTCAGGCAGACTTCCTGGTTTTAAGTTTCAGCGTGGAGCCGTTCAGGTGGTGTCTCTGTCCTCTTAAAGTGTCAGTGACGTGTTCCAGCATGCACCAGGCCAGACCTATCAAAGTCATTTAGTTCAGGGGCCACATTCTTTTTTTTATGGATTTATTTTAGTTTATTTCAGACACAAATATAATACAAAACATAAGGGAAAATAATAACAATAATCTTCTTGCGGGTTTTCCCTTCAGGGGTCGCCACAGCAAATCTGTTGCAATAACAACAACGACAACAATAATAATAATAATAAATAAATAAATATTGCAAACACAAATATGCCAAATTCCGCAAGGTTTTTTTTTTATTATTATTGAAGTGTAAAGAGGTAGGCAGCTCAAGTCGGAACAAAGTGCTTCTGCAACATATATATATATTTAAAAATCCCTGTATACAAACACAATAATTTAACTGTAAAATAAAGGAATAAATAATGCATATTGCCTTCTTTTCATTCAAGAATAAAACAACTCAACTCAAGCTCATCTTTGTATTAACTCTGTTGCTGTAGCCATATCTGGTGTCCTTATGTCAATCATTTGTATGTTTTAACTGAGAATATAGATGTTAGTTTTCTTAAGGCACCGTTTTTTTCTTGAAACCACACTATATGACAGAAAATGAGCTGGATTTAATTAATTTGTCATTTTGAAGGACAAGACTAAACTGCAGGACAGTTGTTGAGTTGAGATGTAACTAAGGATTGTATTATGTAACTGGTTTATGTATGTTTATACAAAAAGACACACTTTCTAATGATATAGATGCTTTTACTCTTAACATGGCACCCAGCAATCTCAATATATCTCCTTTACTTTCCACCTTATTTAGAATAGAATAGAATAGAATAGAATAGACTTTATTAATCCCTTTGGGGGGTCCCTTGGGGAAATTTGTGTACCAGCAGCAATACAACACCACAAGTAAAAGCAGCAGTAAAAGTGATTAAGGTAACACTAAAGTGCTAGTATAAAATAGAATATAAATGAAAATAAAATATAAACGTAGAATAGAATTCTCTAATAGTCTTACTACTAAAATATTCATATTCATGTAAAAAATATAAAGTATATACAGACAAAGTAACAGACAAATTAAACATTTCAATGCACTGGACTTACATTTCTGTCTTTTGGCTTGTACCAGGTGCTTTAGGAATGTTGAAGACAACCCTTGGAGGTGCAGCAGGAGGTTTTGCATTTGCAGAATCTGCTTTATTCGCACTGAATCCCATACTGACTGAAGATAATGTCCTGCTGTCTGCTGCTACTCTGGCTGCCGGACGAGCCGGTTCCACAGGAGTGGGTGTTGTGTCGTCGTGCCTTGTATTCACGTCTCTGCTCATTTCTCTGGGAAGTGGGTTTCTGCTCGCCGCCTTGATGATGAAGCTGCTGACTAGAGTTGGAGAAAGGCTGCCGTGGTTGAGAGAGGTAACAGCCGGAGCATCCGTCGTGGTGGGTGCAGTGGTTACTGGAGCATTAATGGGCCTTCTTCCACCGTGGATGTACATCACAGCACAAGGCATTTTAGTATTTATTGTCTACTCATACTCCAACATTAATGACATGACCCAAGCTCTGCTAATAATCTTCACCACGCTCTTCCTCAGTGTCTATTATGGGAGAATGGGTGTAATAGTTGGAGTCTTCTTGATAGGACTGACAGTTTCATTCCTCTGTGCTCTTCGGAAAGCCCTGACAGAAAGGATGACTCAAAGGTCAAAATCTACAACTGAGTGCAAACTATTAGAAAGAATATTCTTCTATTCTGTTGTTGTGGGAATACTAGGGTTTACAGTAGGTTTAGGAGCAGGAACAGCAGGGGATGGAGCGGAGGCAGAGGTGGTAGTGATTCTGCATTCAGTCCTGTGGGTGGCCTTTCTGTCTGCAGGGCTGCTTGGAGCTGGCCTGGGAACAGTGGCCATGGTTGGACTGGGACCAGAGGCAGCTGGACAGATGGCTCTGGGGGCTGCTTTAATATCATCAGTCGCCTTAAGAGTCCTTCTATCCAGAATGTCTTTTCTAGGGGCTCGAAGCAGCATGGCAGGGTTTTTAGGAACGGCTACAGCTGCAGGAGTGTCACTTGGAGCTGCAAGTGTCGCAGCTAAACAGGCATTCCAGTCCCGGAATTCAGCTTTAGCAACTTTTGCTTCAGTTGTTGCTGGTGTTATTCTGGCCACAAAGGTTGTTGCAGTCAAAGCTACTCTGATGACAACATCAGAACTAATTACAATCACCTTTGTTGCAATGGGGGCATTTGTCCTGGGTGCACCGAAGAGCCCGTTCCACACACAGGTGAATCTGCGAAGGGGCCTCCTCACGGGGCCGGAGCTAATTACAGAAATTGGCATGGAGACGGTCACTGCAGCAGCAGCACCTATTGGAGCGGGGGCTCTTGGAGCTGCAGCAATCGGGACAGCAGCCCTGGGGAAACTCGGGACCGCAGGAGTTTTGGTGGCTGTAACTTTGTTTTTAGGAAGTACTCTGAGTGGAATGATTGGAAAATCACAACCAACAGCAAATGCACACACAGACTGACCTAGTGTGTGTCCAATGTGTTGCATGTGTAAATCACATGTAAATGTGTTAAAACGACTGCAAATCAAAATATATTTAATAAACTTAACTGATGTTCTTCAGTTATGAGCATATCTGTTCGTCAAAACATATTGTTTTCTTTAATAGTATTGATGAGAAATTAAAAAGTTGATCAAGACTGTGTTTTTGTACTTTCTTAATCTTGTATCATATTTCTTCTGTGTTTTTCTTTCTAAAATTTTTCTAAAATTTTGATTAATTGCTATAGAAAACCATTAGTACATAAAATACATCACCTTCTATACATTTTCTAAAGAGACTTGTTGCCGTTCAACACATCATCACAGCAACATCACCACTTTTCCCAAGACATAATTACAAGGTGGCAGTTACTTTGGTTTCATCTTAGCAACAGTAACAGAGGTTTACAGGTCTGGAGAGGGAGGGAGGAGAGGGAGGAGAAATGAGAATGGTCATAACATTAGAAGACAGAAGAGATGTACAGATTTAACAATGATTTATTTGGACAGTGTTACAACCTTTTTAAGAGGAAAAAAGCTGGATTTCAACCTGTGGATCATGACTTTTGGATTACTACATTAGGGATGAGCAACAAGAGGATACACAAGGTTTTTCTCTCTGTAACATCCTAGGAGTTTAACACTGGAACTACAAAGGCTGTGGCATTTTCTTGTGAGTGAAATTGACTGCAATCTGTGAAAAAAAACTTTGTAAGGAATAGTTTTTATATATGGCTAAAGTGTTTTTTGCCAAGCACAGAAATGGAATTATTATATGCACTAAAATATTTTTGGGATGGAATGCAGTTTTGCACTAATGTGACTCCTTTCCAGTGTATTTGTTTCCAGAAGTAGCTCTAGAATGGAACACATGAGGACTTTCCCGTGGTTTTTGTGCGCGCTTTTGGAAATAGTGTTGTAAAGCAGTATTACTTACAGCGAAAAATGTCTGTGAATCCGGCTCTTACGGCAGATACAAGTCAGTCTGCGGAGTACTCTACGGACTATTCCGTGCAGGTTCCCAGTGATCAGGCTCATGGAGGGGGTCGGACGCGGGAGGTGACGGTGCTGGAGCCAAGCTGCTGCCGGTGCCTGCCGCGCGCAGTGCGCATCACCTTTACGCCCGACTCACTGGAGAGGCTGTACCAGAGCTACTTCCGCCGGCAGAGACAGAAGAGCCTACTGGTGCTGGTGATGTTTGCGGCTCTTTTCAACAGTTTCATCATCATCATGTGTGCGGTGGTGTACACTGAGGACAAACTGGCCATGGTGGTGGTGGCGGCTGTGGCTTTGGCCGCGGACATTGTGCTCTACGTCCTGTGTTTGTTGCAGAAGCTCCCTGCGTCACCGGTTTTACGCGGAGCTGTGCCATACATACTGTGGCTGATGATCACAGTTCACGTCTTATGTTACATGGGGCTGAACTACGAGCGTTTCGCCCACGCCAGTGACTCGGTGGGCTGGCAGGCATTTTTTAGTTTCTCCACGTTTCTGACCCTCCCCCTAAACCTGGTCCCTCTGCTCTTGCTCACCGCCCTGTCCTGCGGGGTGCACACCTTGGTCCTTGGGGTGACCGTGGCGCAAAGATTTGATGAAAACCTGCAGGGACCTATGTTGGTGAGACAGGTAAATGAACCTGAAAGATAAGAGACAAACATGGAACACGTGGACACACAGCTGTAGAGACATGATGGACAGCAAGACACAAATATGCCAATACCCCCAGAACATCCTCAGATACTTTTAAACATGAATACTTTATCATTACAGGTGGAGGCTTTGTGTTAAAATGTGTGTGTTAACAAACCAACATTTAATATTCAATTTAATATACTCTTATCATATCAGGGAATATGCACAAAATAATTTTCTGCCTGTAACTGCACAGCTTTGTCACACTATCATATACAACAATCAACTAGGATTTAGTAATACAAGCAAAAGCAGCAGTTTTTATCAGTAACTGTTAATTAATATCATAATTATGTTGAAATTAATCTTAAATCTCTCTAAATTGATTTTTTGGAAATAGAATATTTAATGACATTAAGCAGTTACAAGCATAACTTGGTTAAAACTGTCTGCCTTTATTCTTCTTTCATTAAAAAAATGTGAAACAAGATACTGAGAGTTTAGTTAAATTTTTAAAAAAAAAACAAAAAAAATATCTTAATTGAAAAAAAAATTCCCTTATGTATTCTAAATCTCCACAATGCACAGTTAGGGTTTGCCACTGACACTGTTGCTCATTGGAATAAAATATGTTTCTATCTGATTTATTGTTGATAGATAAAGTGCAACTGGTCAAAGGTGATTCTTGATGTCTATAAATAGGAATAAAAAGAGGAATACGTCTGAAAACAAAATTATTCCAACTTTACAGGCAACAGTGTGTAAAATTAATTTCGTTAACCAAGGTTTTGCTTAGTGAAAAATGTCTAAACCACAAACTCTAAATTCCTCCAGCAATTTAGGTCAACAAAAATAGAAATCATATCCTCTTGGTTTCTTGTCATATATGCAGTTTTGAGTATTTCTCAGTCATGTCAGTCATGTCTTCCTGTCTGCAGCTTCTGGCCAACGTGATGCTCTACCTGTGCTCAGCCACGGTGGGTGTGATGTCATACTACATGGCGGACAGAAAGTACAGGACAGCATTCCTCGAAGCACGACAGTCACTAGAAGTTAAACTCACTCTGGAGGAGCAGAGTACTCAGCAGGTACATGAGACATACAGCATTATATTGGATATACAGTTGTGGAAAAATTATTAGACCATCAAAAGTCATCAAAAACAATGGTTATGCAATCAAGTACTAACTCCTGTGTGTGTCATGTGACTAAAACAGACAGAAAAGAAAACATGGAATGCCTAAAAGCTCTGTTTTTGTCAGTACAATGACATAGATATTGATGTAAGAACTGATGTGATTATGGTTTTAATCAAGAAAACATGAAAAATGGATAGATATCAGCTCTGGAATTAAATTCTTATGAGCTATTTTTGTTGTTATCATTATATTTGTTAAAACAAATGTACCTTTAGTTTTACTAGGCAATAAAATGAACAAGAAATGGAAGAAAACACCCCTTTAAAATAAAAAAGGCTGATATTATCATCTCCATTATGATGGCTCCTGCATTTATAGTCGGTTGAATTAACAGTTGTCCATCAGCCTGACAGGAGGCGGAGCTTAGAAAAAAACAAAAACAAAACAAGAAATGGCCCCAACAGAAACACCTATGAAGTTGGATCAGTGACAGCGGATGGACACAGTTTTTATTATATTATTATTGATATATTTTGCTCTAAAAGTCCCTTTTTCTTCAGTTTTCTCTCTTTTTGATAACCTTCAACTTTAATATGAGCTTTTATGAACATCTACATGATCAGTGAATTAAGTATGGGAAAATATCTGATTTTCACAAAAAAAATACAGAGGATAATATTATAATAAATAGTGATGAATTGCTTAAGAAAGGTTAAAATAGAGAGAAAATTGTATTTGCCACAAAAGAAGCACTGGATCTTTATGGGTTAAAAAGGATAAGAATTCTGACCTGAAAGGGAACACTTCGTTTTGTTTATCACAAATATTAAACATCGGCTCAGCCTGATGTGAAAAGTAACCAAACATGTCAGACAAATGTACTAGAAGCATTGATCTTCATAAAATAGAACCAGTCATAAAATAGAAACAGTACAAGTAGGTCAAATTTGTTGCTTGTCTGTAGAGTGATAAATATCCCATGTAGCCCAATTACAGTGTGATTTGTTTGGCTCAAGGTTAATAGGTTTATTAGTGAGCTTGTTGTTTTCAGTAGTGTTGCCACCATTAGGGACCTGTTACAGTACGGTCAGCCAAAGCTCTTGACAATCAGTGGAACCTTTAAGAAACTTTTATAAGAATATATGAATAGATATTTTGAAGTCATATAAAATGTTTTGTTTTTATTCTGTTTTTTGTTTTTTTTTTTAAATTTTGGTGAAATTGAAGGCTGGTTATCACTTGTCTTCTCTGCTAAAAATCTAATCTGCTACCTTGATGCTAATATTTTTGCCCCGGACTCCTATCAGTGTCAAATTCTTTACCTTTCTGACAAATTTATGAACATCAAGGAAGATGCTTGGAGGGGGAAGTGGATAAAATGGAGAATGTTGGCAGTTGCGAGGACGGAAATGAAGAGCGTGTATTCCCAAAGTGCCTCCCAAAGTGGCTTATTAGAGGCGCGGTAAAGCCAGTAAAGCAAAACACATGCAACAAGCTGACATGATCTCTGGAGGCCGGCGAGGAATCATTTACAGCCTCTGTCATGTTATGCACACATGTACTTATATACACACAAATAGTCACAACAACATGTGTTTTATGTGCATTTACAACTAACACCCTCCTTTGAATGTGCTTCTATATAGGAGGAGTTATTATTGTCTATCCTGCCTAAACACATAGCTGATGAGATGCTTCAGGGAATGAAAAACCAGGCCAATCAGAAGGAGGTCCAGCAGCAGCAGTTCAACACCATGTACATGTACCGCCATGAAAACGTCAGGTAAGGAACACCTAATGCATGTGTAAAAGTTGTGATAATCTTGGTTTAAATAGATGTTTTTGGCGTCAGTTTTATACGTCTGTTTCTGTTTCAGTATCCTGTTTGCTGACATTGTGGGCTTCACACAGCTGTCCTCGGCCTGTAGTGCCCAGGAGCTGGTAAAGCTGCTTAATGAACTGTTTGCTAGCTTTGACAAACTGGCAGCGGTGAGCATCTATTTTCTTTAGTCTCTCTTGTATTTTTCAATGTTTTCTTCTGTGCTCAGCTCTCCTCGTCTGCACAAACTACTTTCAGAGGACGCACACTGCCCCACCCACAAAAAAAAAAAATCACGCATGTGATATTTGACTGCACCATCTTCAGTTTTGATTACAAGAAACATTCACTGTCACATCTTTTTTTACCACATAGTGCCACAATAAGGTTCATAATATTTGTTCCATCCATAGTTTCATTCATTTTTTGATTATTGATGATGCAG
>JAPSES010000098.1:9399483-9413606 GCA_029822895.1 Maxillicosta whitleyi | reverse complement strand
GTTACACTGAAAAATGCAAATACAGAGGATAATATAATAAATGGTGATACATTTAATATAGAGAAAACTTATTTTGGAACTGCCACAAAAGTAACACTGGGTCTTTATGGGTTAAACAGTTATACTTATTATTTCACTAAAATCAGCATGTTTTATCACCATTGTAGTTTTTTTTTTTTACACTCCAAATCTGTTTTTTCTCAATCATCATCGTACAGCAACATCACCAACTGAGGATTAAGATCCTGGGAGATTGTTACTACTGTATCTGCGGTCTACCGGACTTCAGAGAAGACCACGCTGCCTGCTCCATAAAGATGGGTCTCGCAATGGTCGAAGCTATCTCGTAAGTATCATAGGAAAAGGATATGCATCAAAAAGAGTTTTGGAAAGATTAATATAAACATGTTAAAGTCTGTCGAAATTCTGTATAAATACAGATGTTTAAATTTCCTTTAAATTTCCTTATTTATTCCAATATTATTTAAGAATTTGTTGTATTTATTCTGTATCGTTCATATCATTGTTGGATTTACATCAAGAATTGTTCTCTTTCGGATAGGATGAGATTGTGGGAGGGATAAAACGTAAAGAATAGAAGTCCTGTACTGTCATGTTGTTTCCTGTGAAATTGCCTGAAATCTGAATAAATAAATAAATGTTACATTAATTATAACAGCCCCCAACATTACAGATCATAGTGTCATACATGGAGCTCCTCAGCCTGTCAGAGCAGTAATCAGTAATGCAGGAGATGGTGGTGGAGCTGACACCCATCCAGCAGCTCATCACAAAGAGCTGAATGGTGTTAAAGACACTGGAGAATCCAAAGATCCTGTGTCCTGGGAATGAGCACGCTGCAGCAGGTAGATGACAGCATTCACACCAACACGCTGATACGCAAACTGGAGCAGATCCAAGACTGGGGCCACTAGGGGTCTGAGTTCAGCCAGGACAAGTCTCTCCAGGACCTTCATAACATGTGACATCAGTGCAACCATTTTGAAGTCACTGAAGCCAGACGGAAATGGCTTCTTGGGTACTGGCACTATACAGGATGTTTTCCGTGGCGCTGGTGCCCTCTCCAGTTTTATTTTTTAGATCCAGATTGAAAATAAGTGCAAGTCTTCAGGACTTGGGGGTTGACATGGTCCAGGGCTTTGTCTTGGTGGACTCCCTCCAGCTGTCTTCTCACCTGATCAGCTGTGAAAGTCACAGTGGGGGGTGAGAGGTTGTTTTTTTTGTTTGTTTGTTGTTGCTTTTTTTTGTTTATTTATTTATTTATTTATTTTTTGGGGGGGGGGGGTCAGTGCTGAATCTATTTAAAAACAAATAAAGTTGGTTGGCTCTGTCTGAGCCACCCTCCTGCTGCTGGGCTACGATGTTGAAGCTGCTGGTCTCCTTCATGTCCTTCCACACGTCCCAGGTGTTTCTTTGTCGGAGCTTGTCCTCCATGTGTCCTTACACTCCCTCAGCTTCACCTTGAGTTACCACTGCATCCTCTTCCACTCATCCTTATCTCCAGATCTGAAGGTTCACTTCTTCTGGTTCAGCAGAACCTTCATCTGTCTGTTGATGCAGAGCTTGTTGTTGGATTACTAGTGGACAGTCCTAGCTGGGATAGCTGTACGTGATACAGACTGTCACGTTGTCGATGTCATCCCCATGGGGCTGGCAGAACACATTCCAGTTTGTGGTCTCAAAGGTGTCCCGCAGAGCCTTGCTGGCCTCCTGAGTCCACCCCCTCACTGTCCTTGTGGAGACAGGCTGCTTCTTCACTGTGGGGACATAGGCAGGTGTTAACAACACCAGGTTGTGATCCGACCTGGTGTGTGTGTGTGTGGGGGGGGGGGGGTGCAGTGGCACTGTATGCATCCTTTGAATTTTTTTCAGATCCAGACTTTTATTTTCCTGGGCTGTGCAGTGAACAAACTGGTGCAAAGTGGAAAAAAAAATACTCTTTATACTTATTGTATCATGAGTGATAAACAAACATTTTAAAACCTTCTATGAACAAAGACCGTTCCTGTTTTTCTCTTTGACCAGGTATGTGCGAGAGAAGACTAAAACTGAGGTGGACATGCGTGTTGGTGTCCACACAGGCACTGTTTTGGGAGGAGTCCTCGGGCAAAAGCGTTGGCAGTTTGACGTCTGGTCCACAGACGTAACTGTGGCCAATAAAATGGAGTCTGGAGGGATTCCAGGGTAAGACAAAAGAAAAATACTTATTGGTAAAATAATCAATTACTTTTTCCATTTGTGTCATATTAAAACTTGTGTGTTGCATAGGCGGGTGCACATTTCACAGAGCACCAAGGACAGTTTACATGGAGAGTTTGAGCTGGAGGCAGGAAACGGGGGAGAGAGATGTGAATACCTACTGGAAAAAGGCATTGAGACCTACCTGGTTCTGGTGTCTAAACAGAAGGGAAACGCACTCAATGGAAATGTGAGTGAAACTTACTCTATTTTTTTCTTCTTTTCAGCACTGCAGTTCAGAAAATGAACAGTATAATAAGTGGCAAGTGGCAGTTTTTACTAAGAAATACAATAATGTGCAAAAGTCTTAGGTCAACATTGGGTTTGTTGATTTATTTAAGTTCTGATGACCAACCTGTATATATAGGAAGTATGTACAT
The DNA here is from genome assembly GCA_029822895.1 of Maxillicosta whitleyi. Lineage (NCBI taxonomy): Eukaryota > Metazoa > Chordata > Actinopteri > Perciformes > Neosebastidae > Maxillicosta > Maxillicosta whitleyi. The sequence goes on along the minus strand of JAPSES010000098.1, from coordinate 9,410,967 downwards.
CTGTAAAAGTTTCAGGGTAAAAAAAAACAGTATGTATAAGCTAAAGTTGTAATATATTAGGTATGACGTTCCTTTGCAGATGTCAGGAGTTTCTGTTTGTTCTGTTTCTTGTTATGAGGACAGGGGTTACACTAAATACTGCCTTTAACCTTTAGAGTCCATTTAGTTCATTTTTATATGTTTTTATAAGGTTCTGCAGATATTCCTAGTATTTTTTTTTATATCTGACACACATGTCTGGAAAAAAAAAAGAGACCACTGCAAAATGATCACTTTTTCTGATTTGATCACCTTTTCCTGATTTTTATTATATGTGTTTGAGTAAAATTAGTAGCTACTGACTACATTTTCCCCACATTCCAATTGTATTTGTAGAATGTTCAAAATAACAAAAAAATGCAGATGTTTTCAGACCTCAAATAATGCCAAGAAAACCAGTTCATATTTATTTCTAAACAACACTATGTAATGTTTTAACTTGGCAAAAGTTCACACATCGATATTTGGTGGAATAACCCTGATATTCAGTGACAGCTTTCATGTGTCTTTTCTCTCCTCCATTACTGTTGATTGACTTTATCCAGCTCCAGGCAGAGAAATTCAAGAAGCTCAGACATGTCCGATGGTTTGTGAGCGTCCACATTCATCCAGAAATTTTCAGAAGTGGATTCAGGTCTGCAGATTGGGCTGGTTATGACAGGTTCTGCATCCACACCTTTATAGACCTGCTGAATAAGGTTCATTGAACTGATAGAAGAACCAGTCCTCAGAGTTTGGGAACATCATCAGAGAAGAGATTTGAGTGACTGGTTAGCTCAGTGGTTAATGCTGCTGACTTTGGTGTAGAAGGTAGTCGATTCGAGACCCAGGTGATCCCTTGGCAGAGGTTCTTTATGCTATACATCACAAGGCCACAAGCCTCATTGTGTCAGTTCCAAGCCCGGTTGAGTCAGGAAGGGCATCCGACATAATAACCTCTGCCAAATAAACCTGTAAAGGGGATTCCCTGTGGCAAAGCCGAAAGAAATCAGAGCAGAAGTCCATTAGCTTTCAGTAGCTACTTTTGTTAGGTTTTTTTTTTTTTTGGTAGTTTTGTTTGCTACTTCAGTTATTTTTGTGATAATATCACTAATATCACTGTTTTTGCTTGTTGTCAGAAGATATTGATGGACACTGGTGCGATGGACGTGTGTTTATACTTGTTCTTGAATAAGACATAGATCAGGTGTTTATTCTTCTTTCCATGTGCTCATTTTAACCCAGCAAAAACAACAAACCTACAGTCGACCTAACACTTTTGCATAATACTGTATATATGTATAACTTTTCGTTCATTTTCTTCCTCTTTTTCTTATTCAGAAACCGGGCATGCTGTCGAACAGAAACTCAAACCAGTTGATTAGCACTACATCAACCAATGGCAACGCAGCCTCACCTCGGACAACACCCACTGAGTCTAAACAGGAGGTGAATTTGGTTTTGCAATTAAAAACTACACCACTACCCTTTCTATAATCTTCCCTTCACTTTATTCCTGTTTTCTCACCTCAGAGAAGTAAAATTGTTGAGGAGCAAGTGATCAACAGGCGACTACAGCAGGAGCTCCTGGAAAGAGAAACACAGCAGATGTAAGAAACTGAAAAAATAAAAGCTAAAATGTGCAAATGAGCATGAACAGTGAAGGCATTGCTTGTCACAGTTTAATCCCTCATGCTTTATTGTTTTTCTGTGTTTCTCATAGAATGAAAGATCACAAGATTAAGCCAATGTCGCTGTATTTTGTCGATGGGAAGCTGGAAGAACATTACTCCTCAGAGAAGGAGAAGCGAAGTGGAGCAGCTTTCTCCTGTTGTGCAATTGTACTGTTGTTCATCACAGCGATGCAAGTTTTCATAGACCCACAGTGAGTTTCAATTCTGTTTCACTTTGTCCTGTTGCAACTTCTGATATATATTTTATCCATAAATACGCAAAGCTACTTCTGTGGCAGCTCCTAAATGGATTTTTCTCTCTTATTTAACTTTTCTTAAGTGATTTATCACCATTTATTATAATGTTATCATCTTTATTTGGCACTTTTTCAGTGAAAATCAGGTATTTTTAAATGTTTAATTCAGTAATCCTGTCGATGTTCATAAAATCTCACATCAAATTTGAGGTTATTAACCCATAAAGACCCAAACAGCCACTGGGAACCAACACTGTGTACTGATCTAAAATGTTCAGTGTTCAATACGTGTTGATGCATTAATTCTATGAATACATGTAAAAATAATTAATGTAAAATACATTTTGTTGTCTTTTCATGGTCATCACATATGACCTATTTGGACATTCAGAGGCTCTGTAGTGAACATAGAATAGAATCTTTATTTTGTCACACATGTGGGCATGTCAGGCACCCAGGGAGCGGGTGAGATTGAGTCCCTGATTCAAGGGCACATCAGCTGGCAACCCTGCAATCACAAGCCGACTCCAGCCGTCTAGGCTACGGCTGCCCCCCAAGCATGGAAACATCACCATCATCTTCTACAACATTGATTTACCAGTAAAACCCATGGAACACACTTGTTTTATGTTAAGTTTCTCATATATTTTACTGAAAAAGTCACATTTTCTTCAGTTTTCTCTGTTTCTGATATAATAACCTTCAACTATAATCTGATTTTTTATGAACATCTACGTGACCAGTCAATTAAATATAAGAAAACACCAGATTTTTTTTTGTAAAACCACAAAACACAAAGGATAATATAAATAAATGGTGATAAATCACTTAAGAAAAGTTAAATATAGAGAAATTATTATTTTGAAGCTGCCACATAAGTAGCGTTGGATCTTAAATCAGAAATGGAGAAAATTGAAGAAAAAGTGACTTATTCAACTAAATATACAATTAACTGAACATAAATCAAGTGTCTCCATCCACTGCCATTTGTCAAATTCCATGAGTTTTACTGCTGAATCAATATTGTAGAAGATGACAGTGTTTCCATGGTAACTACGGAGCCTCTGAAGGTCCAAATGAGTCATATCTGATGACCATGAAAAGATGACAAACCTTATTTTACACCAATTATTGACATATATTAATAAGAATAATGGCTCAACACGTATTAAACATGTAAGATCAGTAAATGATTTTGGATACCACTAGTTGTTATGTGTTGACATGTATTATCAGTTAATTAGTTAGTTATAACATGTGTGTTCTTCTTCCAGGTTGTATGTGAACTATGTGACCTTTGCAATAGGAGAGGTATTGTTGCTAATCCTCACAGTCTGCTCCCTTGCTGCTGTCTTCCCCAGGGTGAGAAACCAAAAAAAAACACCTGTGTTCATGGTGATGGGAAACAGATTAGTTGGCAAAAAAAAAAATCAAGATTTTATTGAAGGAGAATTGACTTTTCTATTTGACATTCTAAAGTACTTACTGCTGGTCATAATGACACAGATGTTTGTGTGTTTGACAGATGTTCTCCAAGAGGTTGGTGTCTTTCTCTTTGTGGATTGATCGCACACGGTGGGCGAGGAACACATGGGCGATGGCAGCGATATTTGTTCTGACGATGGCGGTGATTGCTGATATGGTACGAAAGTGTGTCCGAGCCCTATATAGATTCAAACAGAAGGTTCTATGTAAGGATACATGAAAAAAATATTGTGACACCTCACCTGAGAATCTATCTATCTGCATAATAAATACATAAAAGCAGTATTGGGAAGGAATATGATAAAATACAGATTGATAATTGCCCTAACATGATTGTTTTAATGACTTTTATACCTATTCAAAACTGAATAGTGAAATAATATTTTAGCCTAGAAGCTTAGGGAACATACTGAACTTCCTCAATCTTGAAACTATTACATTATACATATAAGCATTTTTCTGTAACTAATATATTTGGATGCAACCTTTATAAACAGCAATATTTTTAATTGGTTACTCTAATTTCTTTACATGTTTTTCTTAGCAATCATAACTGATTACAGTTACATTTATTCAGTAACTTCTCTAAAATCTTATGCGGACTGAGAATATCCAATGCCGACTACTCTGATGAATTAATCACTCAGAGAAGGAAGTGCTTAACACTGACACATTCGTGTTAAAGCCTTGTAAACACTATTTCTGAGTATAATTTTACATACAATGGCCTCATAAAACCAAACACAGCCTAACAAAATGTTTCCACCTGAAGCAAAATCTATTCATCTGTTGTCGTACATTGTCCGTATACCCATTTCATTTTCCATCTGCATGTTTCCACTTTGTCCTTATCCAGCGATCTGTGCCTTTTATGAGTCTGACTACTTGTTCCCAGTGGGGTCCATTAGCTGTCTGTCTCACTGCCTGCTGGCTCATTTGTCACGGCCCCACAGGAACAACCTGCTACACACACTGCTGCTTTTTAGGCCAAACAGGAATAAAAGACGCTAAAGTGAACACTCATTTCTATGTCATCGCTGCCATGTAGAGGTGACAGTCACTTTACAAAAGAAAACAGTGATGTTCCTTCATCAGACACTTTGTTATTATAGTGTATTACTGTGTAAAGATAAGGCTTATAAAACAAGCTTTCTTACCTGAAATAAAAATGTGATACAATGCTAAATAAAAATCACAGTCAACAATTTATCATAAATTAAAGTTAAAAAATAAATAATTTAATCACCTTCATTGTCGTTTTCACAAAATGTCAATGGTTCATGATGTACAAAAGACAATAAATGTAATTTGCACAAGTGTAAGACCGTAGCACAAAATGCAACCTCTAATGTGGATTCTATTTAATGCCAGCATTTCTTTTATTTTACTGTTTCAGCTGCTTCAAAAGAAAGATTGATGCTGTCAAACGTAAAAAAAAAAAACAAAAAAAACATTCCATTAAAACTAAATAAAAACTATATTTAAATAGTCAGTGCGTCAAAATAAAACTATAATTACTTTTGCAAAAAATTACCAAAACTAAACTGAATAAGAAAAAAAAAAACTGAAATGTGAAATAAAATAAGTAAACTTAAGATGCCATTAAAAACATACTTATTAAATGTGATTGTGTCTCTGTTGTAGCTCAGCTGTGCTCCACCATCTCTTCGAGTCTTTAACAGCACCTCAGGCTTTGTGTTGGAGTCTCTGAGTGACAGAATTTGTGCCGAAAATCCCAAACATTACAGCTTTATGGCTGTGATGTCGCTCATTGCAACCGCCATGCTGGTGCAGGTGAGCCACCTGATCAAACTGGGCCTCATGGTGCTGGTCGTCACAGCAACTGGAGCGGTGAATATCTACAGCTGGCGCGACATTTACGACTTGTATGACTTCATACAATTCACCAACTATAGGTGAGGAACAAGGAGTCGGGTCAATGGTAAGATACTTTTATTATGCTTTACTTATTAACATAATATACTGATTTATGTTTTATCCTCTCAGGACATCCATAGTGCCATCCAAGTATCTCATGACCATGATGATCATCGTCATGATGATTGGTTTTTATTTCTTTTCCCGTCATGTGAGTCCTGTTAATCTGCACTCACACACTTCCACTCAGACCCTCAGCCAGTAGTGAAACTAATACTCAGATCATTAGAGACCACTCTTTGACAATATTCCACATGTAAATGTTCAACATTTAAAGCCTTCATAACAACAAATTTGTCAATAACATCAGTAAAAGATACAAAAATTATGAAAAGACCAAATAATCACTGTGCAATGAAATGATCCATAATAATGTTAAGTCATTTATATCCTCCTAAGACCCAGGAACGTAAAAGTTTCAGGTTTTTTAGATTAAATTTGTTTTGATTGGAAACTGCGTAATGCAACAGTTTTCTCACATACATTTAAAAAAGATTTTATTTATTTATTTAATCAAATCAAATCAAATAAGCTATATTTATCACTAACATACACATATATAGTACAGCATGCAAGTGAAATGTATTGTGTGTCTGTCCTCTGGATACTTACACACTACAAAACAACAAAGGACAACAGTATAAAAAAAAACCCAAATAAGCTGGTTCACATTAAACTAAGAGTATATAAATATAATATAAATAATAATATGAATATAATTGAATGTCCTTTGCAATGGACAGCATTTTTTTAAGTAAACCTGTGAAACTGCTGTCCCCTATAGAGGACAAAAATGCAGCTGGGTCTCAGGAGTATGTATAATGTTTTTGGCTCAAGCCCACATAACCACTTTACATACTGTTGTGTGGTGTAAAATGCTCATATAACAATGCATTACATTCTATGAGCTCATCATTTGTTTGTGACGTGTGACATTCATGTATCTGTAATAAATCAACTTTTCACAAGCTCAGAAAAAGACATCTGTTTTCAGGTTTGTGCCAGTTGATTTTTCCATTAAATCAATAGGCATTTCAACAGTTAATCAATTATAGAACACAAGGAAATTATCTGAAAATAGGAATGTTTTAATTGTCGTGTTTAAAATTGTAATGTGAAAAGTAATGGGTAACTAAAGCTGTTACATTACAGTAGAGTAAAAAGAGCATAACATTATTTTAGTGTGGTATTTGAGTGAAGCATTAAATTCTACCACAACTCAACTGTAATAAAGTTTGTTTAGTGCTATAATGTATAAAGAGTTGTATGTATGTATGTATGTATGTATGTATGTATGTATGTATGTATATACTGTATGTACTGTATGTATGAATATATATATAGATATAGATATATATCTATGTATGTATGTATGTATGAATATATATATTTCCCTGCTGTGCTTGTGTAGTTGGAGCATCAATCTAGGAAGCTGTTCCTGTGGAAGATTGGCGTTCATGATCAGAAGGAGAAGGTGTTTGAGATGAGACGCTGGAATGAAGCACTGGTCACTAACATGCTACCAGAGCATGTGGCCAAACACTTCCTGGGCTCTAAGAAGAGAGATGAGGTGCATATAAGAGTGTATGTGTGAGGAATGTCATAGAAAATATAAAAAGAGAACAACACACATAGTCCAGTGTTTGTATATTACCTTATTTATTCAAAAACAGTGCCATTAAAGTAATTCTGTGTCTTACAACGGGGGCAAAATAATAAGAATATCCTCAATCCAATTGTTTTACTTGGCTTATTAAAATAATAAACCATTGTGTAAATTATTTTTTCACAATGGCACCATCTTGTGGTTTATTTTGTGTTTGTTATCAATAAAGTTACATTTTGTATTTTGTATAAATGGCCTTACATTGATGATTGTAATGAAAATGTGTGGTTATGTTTTTTTGTTTTGTTTCCTTTTATAGGAGCTTTACAGCCAGTCTTATGATGAAATTGGTGTGATGTTTGCTTCCATCCCCAACTTTTCTGACTTCTACACTGAAGAGAGCATCAACAACGGAGGCCTGGAGTGCCTCCGGATTCTCAATGAGATCATCTCAGACTTTGACAGTGTGAGTTTATTCAGTGTTTTTGCACAAATGCAACAGTACATTTATATAATTACTCAAAAATCCTGCACCTGTCATGGCTTATTGATGTCTACCTTTTCTGGCAGTTATTAGACAGAGACGAATTCCGCTGTATCACGAAGATTAAGACAATAGGAAGCACGTACATGGCAGCATCAGGACTCACCCCAGAGAGCAGCTCTAATGGATTAAGCTGCCACAAGGTGTGATTGTATAACAGCATGTATGCTGCACATTACTATGTCTATAATAAATTTACTATTAAAAATAATGATGTTAATGATAGCTGATGATGTATTGTCATGTACTGTTGTTTTGCAGCCAGAGGAGCCTTCGTTGATTCAGCGCTGGCAGCACCTTGCAGACCTGGCTGAGTTTGCATTGGCTATGAAAGTCACTCTCAACAACCTCAACAAGCAATCCTTCAACAACTTCATGCTTAGAATCGGTCAGTGTGATTGTTTGTGTGTCAGTATGTTTCTCTTCCTGTTTGTTTGCATATTTACAAAATCCTCAGACTTCCATTTCCTTCAGGGCTCAATAAGGGGGGAGTACTGGCTGGAGTGATTGGAGCTCGTAAGCCTCACTACGATATCTGGGGCAACACAGTCAATGTAGCCAGTCGAATGGAATCCACTGGAGTGATGGGAAACATCCAGGTGGAGTACACACACACACACACACACATTTTTTTTTTTAACTCTGAAGTTTCTTCAGGCTCAGTTTTATCTTTTGGACATGTTTTGCCCCTTTTTGTCCTCAGGTAGTGGAGGATTGCTATAAGATCCTGAAGGAGTATAACTTTCGCTTTGTCCGAAGAGGATCAATATTTGTCAAAGGAAAGGGGGAGCTGCTTACTTTCTTCATGAAAGGCAGAGATAAACCAGCTACCAATGGCACTGCTCCTGCGACTACTGCCCTTCAGACCACTGCCCTTCCTCACCAAGTGGTGGATGCATCTTGATTTCTTTGACTTCATCATTAACATAGCAATAGATGTGGAGAAAGGGCTTTGTTTGCACCTCGCATCATCACACATCTTGAGCGATTCAACCTCAAGTGGCCAGCTGTGAATATGTCTACTCACACCTGACATTGAAGTGCAAAGTCGACTGGTTGTTTACCTGCATTTACAGTAGGGGGGGGGGGGGGCTTATAATGTACGATCACTCAGAATACAGTTGGGGATGCATTTTAATGCCAGTTCTCAATTACTATCAAATCCACATTTTATTTGCCTGCTGTAGATCTTCACAAAGTCCATAGTAATGATGTTCAAGTAGACTAACAGAACAAGATAATCACAACTACAGCAAAACATGGAAGTGGAATCTTATGTTGTTGTATAGATGTATATATTCTGAAATACAGTTGAATAGTTCACAGAGCTTGTGAGTTAAAGACTTCTTATGTTGCAGCTGGTTCAGAGTGCTCTGGAACAAATTACGAACAGGCATATTCATTACATTGAGCATTTGTAAAGTAATGTAGCCTAATCCAAGTGTATTTCTATTGTATCAATTAAACAGGTTTTAAATAAATACACAGTGTTGGTCAGTCTATTCATATAGCGTAACAGTACAGTGCTAAAGAAGAATATACATTTATCAGCACTAACATGGACTTTTGATCAGACTAGAAACATATGCTCAAAGTAAAGGTAGATCAGAAGATGGAAACATTGCACTAGTGGAATGACAACACATGATGTCCACACAGAAGGAATAAAAAGTGTCCTCAGATCCTAAGGATTACATCCTCCACCCAGAGACTTCTTCAGTTTTAATAGCTGATAGGAGAATTTGGATTTACAAACCTGTGGGGGGGTAGTAGTAGTCTGTGTAGGTGTTAATCCACATGATAATGAGTTTAAGTATAAGGCTCATAGAGACAGACGGTCTGGCTCTGGGGGGTAGGGTGGTTGGTGGGTATTGTGTGTGAGTTTCAGAGGAGGGGTGAGCCACTGTCCAAGTCCTTCAGGTGGGGGGGTTGTTTGTTTCTAGGTCAGTCCAGGTGTGGAAGGTTTTTATTTGGGATTGTTGTCTAAAATGATGTTGTAGGTTTTTGTCTGAGACCGTCATCTCTGTTCAGGGAAGGATTTTCCACTTTCACAATAATGGCTTCTTTGTCTCCTCTCTCAAATTATTTGTTTTCTCTGGCCAATATTCTGACATTGCTGTCTTTGAAGAGTGTCCTTTTTCTTCCAAGTAAAGATGGACTGCAGAGTCCTGGCCTGAGGTGAAGGCTCCCCTGTGTTGAGCCATACATTTATGGACAGGTTGTTTATTTTCTCCTATGTATTGACCCTATTCCGCCCCGCCCATTTTAACAGTGAAATTTCTTCCACTTTGTGTTAGAACTTCCAGTTAGCCACTTCCTGTAGCTAGTAAAGCTGGAGATGAATTGGTTGTTGATGGGAACACTGGGTTGGTAAAGAAGTAATTGCCTGATTGTGGTATAGTTGTGGTCTGACATGGACCGATCTTCCCACTGTGTTCCTGCGTTGCTGCGTCCAGTCCTGTGATCGGCCTCTGCTGCATCGCTCGTTGATGCCTCTATAATGAGAGTAAATAACTATGGCTTATCTATGTTACATGACTGAACTAGAGTTATTCTGAAAACACAATATTTAATGACATGTCATCTTAAAATGTATTAAACAATGTTTTAATAACATGGTTAAAAAGCAATCAGTAGCGCGAGTGTAGCAAATGTAGCTAAGAGTTGCTAGCTCGCGACGCGTCAGAGCAAGTAAACTGACAGCTGACAGCCTCACAAGCACTTTTCACGGGCGCTTCACCGGAGCTTCGTAGCCAAGCCATTTCTCAGGAAACGGGTGAAGTGGTGTTGGTTTTCCCTCAACAAAGTGTAACGAGCAGACATATGGCTTTTTCATAGGATGTTTCCCGGTGCTCCAGTGAAGCACCCGTGAAATGTGCTTGTGAGGCTGTCAGGTAAGGCTGTCATGTTTCCTGAGAAATGGCATCCCCCATGTAATCATGCAGAATAGGGTCAATAAGTCAGTACATTCCTCACTGCACTGAATGACATAGACAACATGGCTTTGCCTCTCTTTAGGTACTGTGTCCTTGGGGTGAACCAGAGCCTGTGTCAAGGTGTTGGTGGGTTTGAAGTAACTACAGTGAGAAGCAAGACAACATTGTGTATGCTGTTCAGTGCAGTGAGGAATATACTGACTTGAAACTAAACCAACCCTCCATAAATGCATCAAAAACCTAGAACACCATTTTAAACAACACTCCCAAAGAGGAACTGGGGAGAGTCCAGGGGGAGTTGAAATGTAGCATCAGGAGGTGTAAGGACAACTGCAGGAGGAAAGTGGAGCCGTGCCTGGAGAAAAACAATGGAGGTGTGGAGACGTCTGAAACACATCTCAGGCCACAGGAGAAATGGGAAGGATATTCTTTGAATAAAGAAACCTCCACCCACCCAGGCCCCTCTTCAGACCTCTCCAGTGATGCGATCTCCCCCCTGCTGTTACCTTCAACACCTCAGCTCCACCCTTTAATGTCCCTCCATTCACCCACCTCAACAATAGACTCTCCCTAGTGATACCACCATCCCCTCTGGCCCTCATATGGCATCTTTCTACACAGTCACCTCCCACCCACCTCTCCATCACCAAGAACCTAGTGGGTCAAGAAGACGAGGGCCAGGAAAGCCCAGCCTGAACACCATCTGCTCCAACCTGCTCAGGGAATGCAGTCCAGCTCATTGAGGTGGTTCTGTATCTAACCTAAGCCTCAGTCTGGAAAGAGTCCTGGTCATGTGGAAGAACTCTTGTGTGGTTCCCATTCTCAAAAAAGCCCACCCCCATGAACAAAACCACTACAGAACCCCCCTCCTTGACCTCCTGCCTTATAAAGACCATGGATAGGATGGTCCTCCACCATCTCAGCTCCTAGGTGAGCTCTGTTCTTCAGCACCAGACACTCCCAGTGCAAGAAGGAGCAATTCCACAAGTCACTCCTCCCCACAGTCATCACATTCTGTAACAGTGAC
>JAPSES010000098.1:9380957-9399383 GCA_029822895.1 Maxillicosta whitleyi | reverse complement strand
CCCCCCCCCCCCCCCCCATCAATTTAGTCTGATAATGAAATGAAATTAGTGTGAGCTTATTATAAATACAATGAAAGACCCCAGCCCTTACTAATGAGTTTAAGTCAATCACATCCATGCCAGATACAGACATCAGTTTTGATATCTATGGTAGGTTGCCACCACAAAATTAAAATTAAATTGATTTATTCAGTTTGTTTATGAAGTAGATCCACCTCAAACTTACTAGGAAAAAGAACATTACTAAATCATTTACATAAAATATGAATGAATTGATTAATATATGAAAAACACTGTATATAAATAAATAAATAAAAAAATAAAAACTGGGTTAACGGCTGTTAAACGGTAAGCAGGTTCCCTAAAATCCATCCAATAACCACTAAGCATTGTCTAGTGTGTATTCACAGCTGATATAATAATAATTATTATTATTATTACATAGAATCGTTTATTTATTTCCTCATTTTACTGTTTACATACCGGTTTTTGGTATTGAGTGGTTTAAAAAATTAAAACATAGCTCCAGTACAAAGTCTAACAGATTAATTTACTTTGAATATTTTTATATAGTCTAGAGAAATGTTCCGATTAATTTTGGTGTGATTTGTTATTAATATCTGTTAATTCTTTTGCTAAGTTTTCATGCGCCGCCCACGGAGTATAATTCTACCCGGAAGCATGGTAGTGTAGGAATTTCCGGTTACGTCAGGGCGTCAGGACTCCATTAGAGCTGCAGCTGTTTAGAGAAACAACAACAAAAACGGGCTACCTGACAGAGCTCTCATAGTGACAGTTCGCTCTGAGCCCCACAACGAAGCCTAAATCTGGAAGCTAAACCTTCATTTCCCACCCGGAGCTCCGCCGGCTTCTAACCACGGCCGCTCTCGGTGAGGAAACTCTGGCCTCCGCTTCCTCCTCCTCCGACTCGGACACCGGCGGAGCGTCGCCGCCCCCGCGGAAGAAGCACCGAGCCTCGGCGGCGGAGGGAGCAGGAGAGCCCGGGGCTTCAGCAGTTGTAACAGGCCTATCCGGAGTTGTTCTAGGACTTGCAGCACACTCTCAAGCAACCTCTGCCATCCACTTTAACCGAAGTATTGTCAACAACCTTAGCAGCAGCATGCAGTCAAACGGGGCAGGTCAGGGACAAGAATCGTCAGAGCTCTCCTGCCTCAACAGCGCACAAAACGGGGAGTCTTCCTCGGCTGGCGGAACCCACTCCAATGGGTTACTCTCCAGCACAGACAACGGGAATAGTGTCGGTACCAGTAACGGGTCTTCAACATTGCCCGGTTCTTCGGCTCCCTCCACAGCTTCGGGCTCAGAGGTCGGATCGTTGAAAAAGAAGAAACGACTTTCGCAGGCGGAGGAAGATGTCATTCGATTAATAGGGCAACATCTCCACGGATTAGGGCTAAAGTAAGTTTATTCAATGTGTCACTTGGGGAATTCCACTAAGAATTCTAACGACAGCGTTAAATAAATGAAGTGTAATCTAAACAAGGTCGTTTTGAGGGAAACTGCGAAATAGCCGTTGGTAAAAGCGCTATTAGTGCGTTTGTCAGACACAAACATGGGGGATGGGGTAGTTAGCCTGTGAGCTCGGCAGTTGGTAGAAAGAAGGGGTCCATCTTGCACAATAACAGTTAGCTTGATGGCTAACAGTACAAGCCTGCGTTGTGGTGATACCTTCTAACGTTAAACCTCCTCTCAAACAAATACAGTTTAACATTACCTCCTCAAGTCATTTGTGAACTGAAATGGCTTTTATTTGCCAGTAGCTCCGTGATGTGTTAATTAATGTTGTACAATTCGCACTGAATAAAGGCATTACATCATCTTGTATCGTTAATTCAAGGAAAACAACATCCACTGACTTCTCATGGTTGGTAAAGCGTAAAAGCACCGCCACAAGAAAGAAGAAACTTGATTTACCAGCTTAATTTAGGATTATAGAGTTTACAGTACATATTTTTGCGTTTTAAGGTCTGTTGCGCAAAAAATGCGGAGGAAATTTTAATGTGCGCAGAGACAGCCTTGGTTTTTACCCTGATTGTGGTTTTCTTTATTTTCCAGTTTGGTTGCCTCGGGAAAAATGTCATGGTTTTTGCAGGATGGTGTGGGAGGAATATTAATGTCAGCCACACTGTAATAACGAACATGGTTATGAAAAGTGTCCTGGATAGTTTAGTATTCAGAGTGCGCTCTTTGCACGTCTTCAGCTGTCATGTCGAGCAACACTTTTATGCCTCCTATTAATTACCATTTTAATCAGCTCTTTCTTAAATGCCGCAACTTTAATCATGGATTACTGTCTATTTTTCTGTCACTGTATCAGAGCAATGTGTCAACAGTAAGTCACACACACTGACGTTCATGTTTTAAGGCATGTATTTATTTAAAGATAGCAGTCAATACCGTGGGCGACACTTGGTCCTGAATCGAGCAGAATTCGTTGGTTTCATGGCGGCTGAGGAATGTGCTTTCTACCAGCTGTTTTAGATTGAAATTCTGTATTTGAAACTAATTATAGCACAGTGGGGTTTTCAAGTAATGTGTGTCTAGTTCTGTTCTTCAAAGTGGCTGTTGCCACTGCCTGAAAGCTAGACATCCTCTGGTATCCTGCTGAGAAAGTGTAGCTGCCATTACAGGACACTATAAAAGACAGCTTAACAGCGCAATATTTACAGAGAGGGTGGGTTAGGGGGTGTATGGCATTGCCTTTTATGAAAAAGAGCCTCTGCATTTCAGCTGGGAAAATGCAAGTGAGATCACTGTAGCAGCCAGCTGGATGAGAGGCTCAACACAGAGCTGCTGCGCCACTCCATTGATACCTGAGAATGATGTCATATTGCTGGAGGTGTCAGACCCCCCCCCTCAAGCTTACCTTCATTTTTTCATACACCTTAGTAGACCTTTTTGTGGTGGCAAAGAGTGTGTTTAACATCGAGGTGTTGTTTGGACAGATGGGTATAGTTCACGGTTGACAGGTTGATGGCAACTGCAATAGAGCACAGTTCATGATGGTGAACCTCCTGCTGCCCACAAATAATGCTCTGATGACACAAGCAATCTGTACTGCTTTCCTCCAGACTATATTATCAGGGAAATTTCCATCCTATTGTCAGGGAATGCCATTAAACTTTTAGCTACAGGGATTGCAGATCATCAACTCACACAGTTGCTCTCCTTGTATATGTAGTATTATTTTGACATGCAGAAATATCATGGCTAATTACTGAATCAATGATATGAAGTAGTGACCTGCATTCTGTATTTTTATATAATCACATACTAATTTTCTTGCACTATCCTAAATGGTGTCACACTGTCTTTCTTACTGAAGTCAATATATCTGAGATATCATTTTTTTGCTTTAACTTGTTATTTTAACACATTGTAAAGCCATAATTTGCTTTTATCTGTCTTGCGTCTGTATGTCTAACTTTGTCTACCTTTTTTCTCTCTGTCTGCCTCTTGTCTTTTCTCCTTGCAGTCAGACAGTCGACCTGCTGATGCAGGAATCGGGCTGCAGACTGGAACACCCCTCAGCTACCAAGTTCCGCAACCATGTCATGGAGGGGGAGTGGGACAAGGTTGGTCTTGAATTCCAATGGTTATGTAATAGCAAGAATCCTGATGGCAATTACACGGTTGCTTCTTAGTGATATATTGTATCTTTACTATTTTTAAAATGTATGTATTCAACAGATGTTACATTGAGTGATATATGACTGTGGTACAAATTTGGCCATTTAAATAACTGTCGGTCTCTTTGTTGCTTAACCTCAATATTCATGTCTACCTAGTATGTATCAGGACATATTTCATCCTCTAATAGTTATTAAATGTGGATAATTTAGCAATTTTTTTAAATTACTGTGTGTTTTTATGTTACAGTAATAGTATCAACATAGGAATTGTTCTGTAAATTCAAATAAGAAATGGTTAAAAATGACCAAATTTACTTATTACATTTTGGAAACTAATTGTTGTTTGGAAGTAGCCCCTTCTACATCATCTTCACAATCCTCCATTTTAGACTGTGTCTGTTTTTTTCAGCTTGCATCTGTGCTTTTTAGAAGAGCACTCAAATGGCAAATCAAATGTCATAAAGAATACAACTGTAGAGTATAATATACATCATGAATGTTTTTTGTTGTCATACTCTGTTCATCATCATGTCTGGTGGTTTGTGTGGTCAGTCAGTTGGTGCTAATTTTTGAAGTGTGTGTTTTAAGAGGAAAACAGTTAAGATTTTTTTTTCCTTAAATCAAAATACCATGCAGATGTACCCAATATTATTGCAGTTACTAGACTTTAATTAGTTCTGTCTATTTATTTGTTCCTTTCATGAAAATGGACAACGAAATCTGTGCATAAATGCACTCTACATTTTCAAATCAACACCTCCATGGCTGGAAAGGAGCAGCAAAGAGGAACACATTTGTTAAATTTGTCTCCCCCCCTAATTGAACAATTAAAAGAAAAACAAAACGATGGTCAGCCATCACCTACAACTGATTTTCAACAGTCTATGCCAACAAAACTTGAATTATAACAGCAACAAAACAAACCAAAATGTAAGTTTTATGTGTATATTAACAATTCTTTCTGCATTTGTGTATTTAAAATATATATATATATATATTTATATGACCCCGGAGCATAGGCTACACTCTTATTAAACTTTTTATGGTAGGTGGTGTGGTAGCTGATTCGAATGGCCTGATTCCTGAAGTCTTGTTTTTTTTCATTTAGAGCAATGAGATTATAAATATGACAATTTTACATAAATGGCCATGTGAATTACTTTAGAGTGATACCTCTTGTGTCTGAATGTGAATATGTGTCAACCTTGAGTTAAGTGGTGACGGATGTGTCAGATAGGTTTTCAAGCCTGTTACTCTGGGCTCTTTTCTATCACATCAGAATGTGTTTGGTACAGTTGTAGCCATGATTACATATCATCATCAAGAATGAATTCATAAGATCTATGTGATGATTTATGTGTTTGTCATTTTTTTTTCAGTACATGTATAGAAACTGCTGAGCTAACCATTTCCCTCTCTTGTCTCTCCCCTCCATCACCCTCCCTTTGTTTTGAACCAGGCTGAGAATGATCTCAATGAGCTGAGAGCACTGATGCATTCTCCAAATGCTATTGTGGTAAGCTCTCTTTGCCCAAACCTGAACTGGACTGAATGATGGCTTTTCAGGCAGGATGAATTGCAGGAGGTTCTAGAATGATATCGTTATTATGCAGGGCTGCAGGTTCTTGCTGTGGAGCAGTAGAAGCTAAAATGTTCTGGATTATACCCTAGAAAATGAACCATCACAAATAGGCATTGCATTACATTTTTGAATTTGGACATTTCATCTTTGTTAATGTTTTTCTACATGTAAAGATGTTTAGCATGTTGTCTCACATAATTCTGCATGTTAGTTGTGCATTACAAACAAAAGCTAAACAAAATAAGTTTCATTTTGAATAGTTTCCCTAAACAGTAAAGATTAGTTCAATACTAGACAGGTCTAGAAAAATTAGAAGACAACTTCACATTTAGACCTGATCCCCATTCAAAACCACTTCAATGTGATCGAGGACAATTTGCATCAGTATGTGATATTTCACTAAATATTAATCTGTGAATTCCTCCAAGGTCAACACATCCTACCTGTGTTGTTTAAAAATTAACTTGCTTCATTTGCAGTATTTGATATAGCCTATATAATGGTTGCTTTTTGGTATTTTGGTACATTTTCTGTAAAAAAAAAAAAAAAAGTGTCTACATTTATAATATTTATTTAGATTTTGGTAGATAGTTGTTTTTAGAATAAGCAAAAAGCATTCAAACATATATCTGTAGTCTCTTATTTATTTATTTTTTACTTCTACAGCATTAGTTTGGAAATAGGATTCAGCACAGACTAATTAGTTCCAGCTACTCTGCTGTTTAACAGACAAGATAAGCTCCAGAAGTACTCTGAGTCAGGTGGTTGCTGTACTTTGTCAAAATTTTGTCAGCTGCTTATTGGGGGAACATTGGTAACTACAGATTTCTGTCTGTATTTGCAGTGTAGGTGGCCATTTTAGGTGCTGAGTTGTTACAGCTTGTTGTTATTGTCAACATGATTTTCTTGTACACTGTTGACTTACAGTGTACTTCATGTTTCACTGATTGAGCAAAGTGTGCCTACATGTTTGTGTTCTTTTATTTGTAGACTTTTGTGGGTGGATGTTTTTGTGAAGTTGTTTGTAGGCATGTATTTGTATCAGTGCTTGGATGTGTTGTCAGGGCAGCAGCTTTTACTGCATAGTGCATACATATCTAAGTTAATATAAAGACACAACAAATGTCACTGCTGACCAGCTGCCATGACGGTTTAACACAGGGGTGTCTAATCCTGGTCCTCAAGGGCCAGTATCCTGCATGTTTTAGATGTTTCCCTCTTCCACTACACCTGACGGTCATTATCAGGCTTCTGCAGAGCTTAATGATTGGCTTATTATTTGATTCAGGTTTGTTCAAAGAGGGATACATCGAAAACATGCAGGATATCGGCCCTTGAGGACCAGGATTGGACACCCCTAGTTTAACATATATAGTGGTGACCAGTAGGTTGTTGACGTTGACATAAACTTATGTATATTTCTGGAATTAATATTGTAGTGATCAGATTATGCATACTGAGATTTATTTCACATCAGTATTTTTTAGCCCTGTGCATTTTTCTGTCCTCTTGTAGCCTGCAGCTGTTGATGGATCAATGGTTAATGAGCTACTTATCAATGTTAAAAGAACATTTCACATAGTAGTTGGGCTTAGTGTTCTATGTGTGTTCTTATCTTTATGAGTTAATCTGTTAACCTTTTCTCTCTTCCAACACAGTGTATCATTTCTAAACCTCTTGGCCAGTCTATATTTCTCACAATCTGGTCTCTTTTTGATATTTAGCGTATGAAGTTCCTGCTTCTGCAGCAGAAGTACCTTGAGTATCTCGAAGACGGCAAAGTCCTGGAGGCACTTCAGGTGCTCAGAGGCGAGCTGACGCCACTCAAGTACAACACGGATCGCATCCACGTCCTCAGCGGGTACTGTTACAAGCCTAATATTGCATCTGTCTCATAACACTCATAAGGCAGTACATCATGTCTAGACAAATCCACACCTACAAAGTAGCTGTACATCCATCTAGCTCTGTAGTCACTAGTGATGCGATTATTAATCACCATAAATTAGTCTTAATTTGAATTAAATTATAACCTAAAACCAGTATCAATTGAAATTGATTGTTGATAGCTAAAGGACCTAACCATCCATTTTCTAATCAGTCACTGGCAACTGGTCACTTAATAACTATGACCTATTTAATCTATACAATGTTTACATAAGTTGAGTCTACTGAATGAGTGTTGATGTAATTAATTACAATGTGTTGGAATATGTTAATTTAATTCTTCAAAATCTACTGGCATTCAGTGGACAGAGTTTCTGTTGTAAATAGTACAATTTTTTAAATATATTCAGCACATTCTGTCTCATTTTCCATTTTATCTGATCAGGGCATTTTGCTACTGTGTTATAATAAAATAGTGGATATTCTGTAGAGAATACAGTGTTTCCCACTGACCTCTACTGTATCTGGTCTGGCTCTGCTGGTGGTATTTTTTAGTTGGATTTTTATTAGTTAATAAATTAACTAAAATATATAGAATTATTGAATTACTAGTTTTGAGGTTTTCATGATTTTTGCACAGTCATAGTAACAGAAATCTGCAGAGCGTCCATGTTACCGCGGTAATTTATTTTTACTTGTGTGTGCTGTTGTGAAGCTCTGTTTCAATGAAAGGACATTCAGTCAGTGTCGATTCTGTTATTTTTTTATCAGACCTGAAGGTATTTTTCACCCTGTGGGAAAATGTACGTTTGGTGTAAGTTGTCATGGGAAATCTGAGTAGAGTCAAAGTTAGAACAGACCAGTTTTTGTCACTGTAATAAACACTCAGACTCACATAGAGCAGCTGTTGGCTTTATAACTTCCTTGCTGGTTATCTGATGTTAGATTTGTCTGTGGAAGTAATGTTTAAATTTTATAAGACAAAACATTATTAAGGCTACTGGGTTTGTTTGATAGCTGCTGAGTTTACTGCAAAACTAAACATTGGATAGTGGCTAATGCCACGTTTCCACTACATGGAACCAGCTCATCTCGGGTACCAGATACTATTCCTGAAGAATGCTTCCATTACAGAATATTACTGACTTTAATGTACCTGGACGTCATAACTTTCTTGACGTCTGCTCAGAGAGTTGCTGATAAACTTGCTTGTTGCGTCTTGTCGCATCAAGCTCACACTGAATTTTTTTGTCAGCCACCAAGGACAGAAATGTCTGAACCTCCTCGACTGACCACACTGTACTTTTGCTGCCTGCCATCACGTGGATTAGCCTACTAGTATATTTACTGTAAATTCCTGAATCCCTGCTTTTAAAATGGCAGGTCTCACATTGATGGTGCAATGACACAGACACTACTCTCTGAACAATCCGTGGCCTGCAGTATTTACATGTCACATTTTAGTATCTCACCCACCCCTTTTTGGAACCACGGCCTAGCATATGGCCAAAAACCTAGTATTGTGTACCAGATTCTAGGTCCTTTTACGCAATTCAAATCTAATGTAAACGCAACAAGGAGTTATGCCGGTACCATGGCATAATAATGGTTAATAATTAAGCAGCAAACAACAGTTTATACTAAGTCTTACTCTGGTGACCACAGTATTTTAGCTCCTTTTAACCCTTCTGTGGCCTTCCACATCCCATAGACGAAGACAGCCGAATGGGGTTAAATTGACCCCAAAGAATACACAAGGGTTAAGACCGTGGCAGAGCAAAAAAACTGGAATGACGGGAAAATGATTGAGTTTTTGTCTTGCTGTTTTAACTTGGCTCATAACCATTATGGCTTCTTTCTTTTTCAGTTGTTCCTTTACTCAAAACTTCCTTACATCCATTTAAATTCATTTTATTGTTTTGTTCCATTATTTTTTATTGTGGTTCCCACAGGTACCTAATGTGCAGTCATGCTGAGGATCTAAGAGCCAAGGCAGAATGGGAGGGCAAAGGCGCTGCCTCACGCTGTCGACTGCTGGACAAATTGCAAAGTGAGAGGAAAAGTTCATATTTAGAGACTGAATCTTTAGACACTGCATTATTACACAACATCCATGTGTATGCTCACTAAACCTGTTTGCTGCTTTTTCACTTTGTTTTGTAGCATACCTTCCACCTTCTGTGATGCTACCCCCACGACGGCTGCAGACTCTTCTGCGACAAGCAGTGGAGCTGCAGAGGGACCGTTGCCTCTATCATAACACCAAGCTGGACAGTAACCTGGACTCAGTCTCTCTTCTCTTAGATCATGTTTGCAGCAGGTCAGTTCTACACACCTAGCACATGACTCAGCACTCTATTGTCATAGATCAGCATCTGATGTGCATGCTGGTCGTTTTATAAATCTGTATGCACTGAAAGTTATGCCCCATCTAAAGTCTTATCTGTGATGTCTTACTCCCCTGTGATGGTCATTTAATTTAAGTCTTATTAATTTATTCATTTTCTGTGCTTTCCCTCTAACTATATTTACTACATTAGATGTTAATGTTGAACTGTTTGACATGTGAAAAAGTTTAAGATTGCTAACTTACATCATGGCAGTTTCATTTTTCTCCACAGGAAGCAGTTCCCCTGTTACACTCAACAGATTCTGACAGAGCACTGTAATGAAGTGTGGTTCTGCAAATTTTCAAATGATGGCACCAAACTAGCCACTGGCTCCAAAGACACTACTGTCATAATTTGGCAAGTGGACCCGGTGAGTAGAAAAAAATCCTAAATAAACTCATGCCTCTAAAACAAAATCTGTCAAATTTCTTTTGGCACAATAAGGTGAATTATAACAGTGTTTTTGTGTGATAAAAGGACTCTTAGTTTCAGTCTTAGATTATGGACATAAAGAAATACATTCTGTTCAAAGTCTTCATCCCACATGTGTGAGATGGTTTATGCCTAAAGATAAATGCTCACATCTGCATCCTTAGCTTTGAAATGCCATAACTCTTCCCTTTTTGTTCTAGAGAACCAACACTTTTTGATGTGTTTACTTCTTATCTACTAAATAACAACTCCGTGGTAGACAACACCCATTCCAAATGAGCCTTACCCTCCACATTTCTTCAAGTTAGATTAGGTTGTTTTGACTTTAGAGTCCATCACATATAGACTGAGCAGAATTAATTTGTCATGCAGGCTGAATACATTGTTGCTTATGGAGCGGCCTGGAATTTTGCAGAAAGTTTATCCACCCTATATCAAATAACTTCATGCCACACAGCATTTAGTTGTATTTTCTTTCTTTTTTTTTTAACTGCAGTGCATTCAGAAATGTAGATATTTCTTGCTCAGTCCTAGAGATTCATGTTTTTCTCCTCATTATCCCACTACTTCTGAACAATTATGAAACAGAATTAAGAATACATATTTAATACCTATTTTATACCTATTTTCAGTTGTGTTGATGGACTGGTTTTCATGTCTCTGTAGGAGAGCCACCAACTGAAGCTGCTACGAACCCTGGAAGGTCATGCGTACGGTGTCTCCTATTTAGCCTGGAGTCCAGATGACACATACCTGATCGCCTGCGGACCTGATGACTGCTCTGAGCTCTGGCTCTGGAATGTGCAGGTATATATATATATTCATGCAGTTTAGTGATCCATCTGCTTTTATTTTAAATGTAGATACAACTTTACCTTCTGACAAATGATGCTTCCATTTGCTGGCCTCTTTGCGTTATAGTGAACATGGTTAGCACTGGACAACAGCTTGAGACGTACAGTTTTAATTTAGTAAACAAGTGGCCATCTGAAAGAAAAACATGCCTCGAGTCTCTAGATATCAGTGCTGGGTGTATGTACTCAGTGACCTCTCCTCTCCTCCCATCCCTTCCCCTCCCTGTCCTTTCATTTAAACCACCCCTCCCCCCTCTCTTACTTCATGTTTCTTCTTGCTGCCTCCCTTCCCCCTATCTCTCCTACCGTCTGTTTTCTTACCGTCTCTGTCAATGTGTATGTGTTGATGTGACCAGACGGGGGAGCTGCGGACCAAAATGTCCCAATCCCATGAAGACAGTCTGACCAGTGTGGCCTGGAACCCAGATGGCAAACGTTTTGTTACTGGAGGACAGAGGGGACAGTTCTATCAGTGTGTAAGTGGATGCATGTTTTTTTTCACATTAGAAAGAAAATGCAGCATGTGAGTCATTCTTAACAGCTGTTAAACAGCTGAAGTTTAGCTAACACTGAACAACCAGTGTCAAGATAGTCAGATGTATCATTGTATTGACTTTCCAGCTATGGATCTGATGAAATGATTTGAATATGGTGTTTTTTTTCCACTTGTCTTGTCACTCAGAAGCCAATTTGTGTATGCTTCTGTGTATGTTTGTGAATGAGCAGGTTTTTGTTTGACCGTAATGAAAAACTGATTAATCTGGCTGATTAAATAGCACTTTGAGATCACATGCACTGGCTGCTGATTATTTCATGAGGCCAGTAAACCAAAAATAAATACAGACACATCTGCAGTGCAGGCAGTACAGACTATGGCAGACAGCCTTGACAGTGTGGCTACTGTCGAATGAAGTTAATCCTCCAGTCCACTCCAGACAGTGCAGAAAAGATCTATTGAAACAAATGGAGACAATGCAGATGTAAACGGGCATTAATTCAACACCATTATGTGTACCATTGGAGAGTCCCTGTTTATTAGTAAATTTTATCTGGTGTTGCAAAAGACCGAACAGTTCAACATTATGTATCCACCTTTAGTTAATATGCTTTATAAATTAATAATTGAACATTGGAAAGCCAATATAGGTCACTGTATGTTATTGTCATGTGTGTGAAATGGAAATAATGATGTTACAACTACAAATTGAGTTGTTTAAATATTCACCATGCATAAGCACCTTCAGCATCACAGAAATGACATAATACTACTTTTCTTACAATGGTGTGTGACATTGATACACTAGGACCAGCAGCTTTGTCAGAAAGACTTACATCATTGTAAGAAGTGGACAATGTATGTGATTTATTCTGAACATACAGTGAAATTTAACTTGTATGCAAACAAGCAAAACATGCATAATAATACAAATATCAACAATCTTAAAAATCTTAGACAGAAGAACAGCACAATTGTTCTATTTACATACCCATTTATTACTGGGATCAGGGCAGAAAAAAATAGAAGAGAGCAGGTTTTCTTGCCAATGATACAGGCATATTGTCCGTTTTGTCAGACCGCTGTCATGAATGATAGATGAGGGTCTCTCTGAGCCCAGAGCCTCATCCTTTGTCTGTCTTGTCTTGTCAGGACTTGGACGGTAACTTGTTGGACTCATGGGAGGGTGTGAGAGTGCAGTGCCTGTGGTGCCTGAGTGATGGCAGGACCGTGCTGGCCTCAGACACACACCAACGTATCCGGGGGTACAACTTTGAAGACCTCACAGACAGAAACATGTATGTGTCACCCTCCTACCCTCTGCGCTGTGGTACAGTTAATTTAAGGTTAAAGATTTCTAAGTATAATTGAACATAGAGTGCAATTTATTCATATGAGCCAGATGAAGAAACCCTAAAGCCAGTATTTTGTGATTTTTCTATCCACACAATTGTTTTCTCTCATTATTATACCCGATAAGAGCTCTGCTTAGAGGTGATAGCATGTGCACAGACTTGCTTTGTTATTATCTTTGTTCTTTTACTGTTAGGTCCTAACAGAATAATAAAAGATAAGAGAATTTCATAATTAGAACTGGAGGCAGAATTTTAAGATTGATATGATATGACACAGACAGTTTTTTGGGGTTTTTTTTGGCAAGAATTCATTTTCAGTATTCCACATTGGTTTCAGCTGCTGAGTACAGACGTTTTCTAAACTACCGCACAGGGAACGCACCAGATACATATACAGAATCTCTGGTACATTCTAGTGAAACATTGATTTTCCTACAAGATTTTTTTTTAAAGAAAAACACAACGCTGTAAATGAATGGCTTCCAAAATTAAATTTAAGATTCTTTCCAGTGATATCTTTGCACATTTTTGTTTCACGATATTGTTTCTGATAACTAACTGTCCTTTACAGAGTTCAGGAGGACCACCCTATCATGTCTTTTACTGTTTCAAAGAACGGAAGATTAGCTTTGTTAAATGTAGCAACTCAGGTAAGCCTTTTTGGCCCTTTTTGAAACATCACCACTAACACATTAACAATATTCATATAGGAAATGTATCAGTCATTAATGTTGGATTTCTCTGAAACCTTTCATAGGGAGTGCACCTGTGGGACCTGCAAGACCGGGTACTGGTGCGGAAGTACCAAGGAGTGACCCAGGGCTTCTACACCATCCACTCCTGCTTTGGAGGACATAATGAAGACTTCATTGCCAGTGGCAGTGAAGGTACAGTTGAACAACACCGTAGAGTGAAATGTCTAGAGGAATAATATGTGCCATGTTTGTACTTGTTTAATGCGCTTGAACACGTGTCATTTAATGTGTTTTTTTCCTAGGTTTGGTTTGTGCTCACCTTGTGTTCTAACATTTTTTGCCCTTATTTGCCCTCCATTTCTATCATATGTATGCATTTACCTTTTTTCTTTTGTCCTCATCGTCCCTTACTACAGATCACAAAGTGTACATCTGGCACCGGCGTGGTGAGCTACCCATTGCTGAGCTCACAGGCCATACACGCACCGTTAACTGTGTGACTTGGAACCCAGCAATCCCAGGACTTATGGCCTCTGCCTCAGATGACGGCACAGTGCGTGTCTGGGGTCCTGCACCATTTCTCGACTCGCAAGAGACAGATGGACTCAACGGTAATACACAGTCCAAAGTCTTCTGCAAGTGATCATTACCTGTGTGTCCTTATAAATGTCAAGAAAATATTATGCTTTGTAACAATTAAACTAGGCTGCATAGTGTAGTCAGAAAGCAGTTGTATGAGCTATGTTGCCACTCAGCTATAATAAGAGACGAATAAGTAGTGGATGGTTCGGTATGAAGTTTTTGAGCGTAGACTGAATTAACAGTCCTCAACAATACACAATACACATTCATTTCTACTACTAACCATATTGTGGTCCTTCATATGTAGCAATATACAGGCTTCAGCCATGAGTGTCAAATGTTTGCTGCATCATATTTTAATTAAAAAGTGTCCAAAAGTACAAACGCTTTTTGTAAAATTGAGTGGGTTTTCTGCTTTCCTTCAGCTTTTTCTAACCATAAATCTTGCTCTCCGGCACACCATTAGTGTTATTATGAAAAGGCTATGCTAAATGTTGTTTTTCATTATAGTCAAGGAGTTAATTTCTATATTTTTTCCCACAGTAATACTGCAAAATATATTAATAGAAATACGATATTAGATTTGTACTTTTGTTGTATGGTATTTGGTGCTGTCTTGCAAGTCAGTGTCACAAATTTATTTGGACTCTTTCAGATTTTCACTGTAGTATTATGTATTTTTCTGTGAACCTTTATTATTGTGTTTGTTTTTATATCCCCTTATTTTTTTTAACCTATTTCCTTCACAGAAAACTGCAGTAACATGGACAGTTGATGGTCACTAATGCAGCGGATGATATCTCTCTGTAACATCAAATTCAAGAATCCCACAATAAAAACCAGATGTAAACGGGCAAACAAAATCCAGCACCAACCTAAAGCAAACAGAAGTTTAAACAGAAGCCTCCAAGACAAAAGAGAAAACAAGAGTCAGAAAACATAGTCTCCTGGATGGCCTTGATAAAACGGCAGAGGTGATGATGAGCATTCTGAAAAATTCAGGTCCTCATCCAAAAACCTGATCCCGACCCAGAGGCCTGGAAAACCAGTCAATGCACATGGGGATCTGACCGAGCGCCATCCATCGGTGAGCTGTATTGGCTGTCCTCCTCCAACTTCTTCCTTCGTCTTGTCACATGGCAGAGGCCGTGCCTCCTTCACAAAATATCCAAGAAAATCCACCTTGAGCTTTGGAGCACATCAAGTCCTCGTGATGCCTCCAGACAGACACTGCAGACCAGCCCTCTACACATTGGACTACATCTGTCTGCCTGTTTGTCTCGCACGTACCTGTATAATGTCTCCATGGACAGGGGTGGGGTATTTTTGGGGGAGGATGGTGCGTAGGGGCATATAGCAACTCTTATGTATGTATGTTTTCCTCTACTCCTCTCTTGCTATGTTTTTGGCATTTGATCTTTTGGACAAAAAGGCTGAAAGTCCTATGTTAAAAACAAACACCAACCAACCAACCAGCTGACAAAGAACACAAAAAAAGGCTATGCTAAATGTTGGGATTTTTTATGATAGTCATAGCGTTATTCTCATTTAAGAGGTGAATCTTAGCTCGAGTAGTGCCCGTGGAAAGCTTTAGCGTGAAGATTCCACTTTCTGTTTCTCAAGATTAGGAAAACAAACTTTTTATTCCTTAATTTAACTTCTAACAAGGACAGTTGCTGTAATGTTTCCAACTGACAGTCCCCTCCAAACCCCTCTGTTGAGCTAGCTACCGCACAACTCCATTACATCTGCCTAAGAGGAGAAGTACAGAGGGATTCACAGGTCACATATCAACGGTGAGAGGGTCAGATGTTGTTGGTGATGTGGGGTTTCCACTGTCAGGACATACAATGACCTTTCTCAAAAAAAAAAAAAAAAAGACATGCTCTCAGATGTGAAAGTGCACATCATTCAAGTGCAACTTAACGGCACACTGACAACTGCTGTCCCTCCTCTGTGAGCGTGTGTTTGTGTGTGAGTGTGTGAGACTGAGTGAGAGTGAGTGAGAGCAGTAATGCATGCACATGTTGGTGTGAGAGTTGACATTTGTGGATGCAGGTTTAATTGGTGTGTGTTTTTGTATGTGTGTTCAGTTCACACCAGCAGAAGATTGTTGCCCCACCCCCACCCCCCCCCTCCTGTGATCCTAATCTCATAGTGAAATTGTAAAGAGGATTTTAAACCAATTCTAAGTTATCCAAAGCCCCATAGGGACCTCTATCTGTGGAACAAAGAGTACTCAAGAGCCATTTTGTAAAAGGAAAACTTTTTTTTAATCTGGGGCTTTAATTTTACATTTGACTTTCTTTTTCCTCCATGTGGCATTCAATGGCACTGAGTTATTGGCATTGATTCATATTTGCCGGTAAAGCAAATGGAAATTTGTGGGAAAAGCAATTTGAAAGAGGCATGTTTCAAAAAAAGCTGTAGAGTGTTGTGTTATTAGCAAAGGGTCATTTCATATGAGAAGGTAATGATTGTAATTATTGGATGAGTAGTTAGCACAGCCTTAGAAAAATGAGGCACCAATAACCAGAACCACGCTCTGAGCCCCACTGTGTTAAGGGAGTGTTGTTGCAATTCTAAAATACACACAGACTGCCTTTCTGTTCATACAGTTGCACACAAACCTTCAGTATGTATGACACCCTCCACTGCACTTTGAGTGGTCTTTTCGCTCTCTTGCACCTGCTGCAAATGACCTAAACCCATAAGGTTCTCATAGCCTAGCAGACCTTGTGGTCACCACACCAGCCATTCTGATGGCTTCAAAGGTTGCATTGGCAAAGACTTAAAACCTAACAGGTGATCACAAATGGAGTCAAGCCCTCACTACGCCTCTATGCACCCATAGCAGTGGCTCATAAACTTCTAGATAGTACATTTTACAACTCCTCGTACATAAAAGGCACAGCAGCCACATCTCGAGGATGCCACTCTTGGAGCTTAGAGAGAATTCAGCATTAACATCCCCTTGCTGTCCAGCCACGTTACTCAGTGGTCAGTGCACCATTTAAAGCTTTCTTCCTCCCTTTTTCAGGGTATGTAATGACTATTTGCTACAGACTGATATACAGTAAAAATGTTTAAAAACAGTGCTTTTCTGTCTGTTTTTATTGAACTTTTTGTTACTTAAATTTTTTGTTGACATTATATCATTTTTTGGTTGACCTCTATCCCTGTATGATCATATTAAAATATAACCAGACATTTGGAGTCCTCATTTTTTTCTTATCCTTATAAACCCTCTTTTATGTTTTTTTTTTTTTTTGTTTGTTT
The DNA here is from genome assembly GCA_029822895.1 of Maxillicosta whitleyi. NCBI lineage: Eukaryota > Metazoa > Chordata > Actinopteri > Perciformes > Neosebastidae > Maxillicosta > Maxillicosta whitleyi. The sequence goes on along the minus strand of JAPSES010000098.1, from coordinate 9,382,178 downwards.
GTTTTAAATTTTGTTTCCTTGTATTTAGTTGCATTTTATCCAGCACTATTATTAACAAATAAATATGCACAGTAACACCCATGCCAAAAGGAGTGGGTCTTTAGGAAGTGTGTTACGTACAATCAGTCAGGTCTGAACTATCCACCCCTCGCCTTTAAAGAGTTTCCTTCATGTGAAGATGTACTTTATCACATATCTGTGTATCTAATTGAAAATTTTCTCTTGGTGTGCCATTGTTGATTGGCAGTTGCCACTTCTCTAACCCTTATCAAAGCCAAATCATTGAGGCACACAGTGGTGTTTTCTGTAGGTTTCGTGTCAGTTTGATTTTCACACTCTGGAAACCTCTATCTTAACTCCTGGAAAGCTGAATGGACTCCTCTTCCATACCTAATATTATTTCAGAAGACTAGAGGCAAACCATACACACTGAAAACCCAAACAAGCTCTTCAGTAAAGCCCACAATTCACCTGCTGGTGGCAAATGCTATGTCTGTATGCAACCTGGTGTCTACTCTGTTCTTTTGTCTGAGTTTACCAAGAGTTGTTTCTGATTTAAATATGTCTTATTTCACAGAGGTCGTGGTGGCGGGTAGGGATGGTGGTGGGAAATTCTAAGGGCTTACTGTAGCATCTCTAAGTTCCTGGGGCTAGGGAGGGCTGGGGTGATGTGTGGGTTTGCGTTTAATGTGTTATTTACAAAAGTGATTGTACTGTTTTGTATTGTTGTGTAGGAAGTGTTATGTATGCATATTTTCAATAAATCATTCAGGGTTTTGAGAAAAAAAAATGTCCCATGGAAGTTTCATAGGGGAAGACATTGTGAAGGCCCCTAAAAGTGTCAGACAACCATCTGATATTTTAGAAAGATATCCAGATTTACACTGCTTTTTGGTAAAGCATGTGTGAAGGGATCCCATGTCAGGCTGAAATATTTGTTAAAATTACAGTTTGGTATTTTAAAAATATCTTGAATGCAAAGACTGGGGCTTGATCAACTGGTAAGATAGGTCTTCAATGCCAACATTAGAAGTAACACTGATTGCCAATAAAGTGACAATATTTTACGTAAACCTTGTTGTTGGCTATACATTTATATGAAAAAATAGCTTTTATCTCTTGGAGAATACTTCGAGCTGCTTTTGTCAAATCTATCTATCTATCTATCTATCTATCTATCTATCTATCTATCTATCTATCTATCTATCTATCTATCTATCT
>JAPSES010000098.1:9361738-9379639 GCA_029822895.1 Maxillicosta whitleyi | reverse complement strand
CTATCTATCTATCTATCTATCTATCTATCTATCTATCTGTCTATCTGTCTGTCTGTCTGTCTGTCTGTCTGTCTATCTGTCTGTCTGTCTGTCTGTCTGTCTGTCTGTCATTTACATATATAGTAGTACTAAAATTGCACTCTACAAGTACTACAAGTAAATACTCCAAGTACATCAAGTCATTTTGCAGTTAAATGGTTAGTGTCAGCACATTTGGAGATACATGGTCACTGACCAGGAATATGAAAAGACAAGTAAAACTGTTAAATAAAAATAGTGGTACAAAAAATATAATAATTTCACCTGAGATGTAGTGGAGTGGATGCACTAAACCACATAAAATATAAATACATAACAAAACTACTTCAGCTACAGTAATTGAATCAAATTAAAGGACATTTCACCACTATTTGATTATTATACTATACTATACTATACTATTAAAAAATAGGCCGACATTTTCCACTGTAAACCCATTGTGTCTCTTGTGGTGTATTCTCAACTGACAGGGGTTTGTTTTGCTCTGTATGAAGGGGGAGTGGCTACTTCACGTAGCGTCACGTAATCCCGCCCACTCCCCCCTCCTCTCCCTCTCTCCTGTCTCTCTCTGCCTCGGTCTGGTCCAGTGTCTCAAAGCCAACAACAGTACGCTGTCGAGGTGTTGTTTCACAGGCTGCAAAAGTTGCTCCTACGGCGGTCATGGCGGCGCCGTTAGCCCACTTCGATGAGGACTGGCAGGATTTTAACGAATTCAAGCCGTCCCTCGAGTCGGCGGAGCAGCTGGACCAGCTTAACTCCAATGTGGGCGATCCGTCGTCGGGCCTAGACGATTTCTCCGACCTGGACAACAGTTTCTCTGGGGAGATCTGCAGCTTCAAATCGATGGAGGATCTCGTCCATGACTTCGACGAGAAGCTGACAGTGTGTTTCCGAAACTACAACACAACGACGGAGAACATTGCCCCCATTAAACCCATCACAGAGGACAATTTCTTGAAAGATGACGAGTGAGTGTTAAATTTATGTAACTACAGTCAGAGTTCAATGAACGTAACGTTAAGCTAGCTAGGTTAACTTTTAATCTCAGCTAGCTAGTTACTTTAGCGTGTTGGGCTAACGTGAAGTTAATGTTAACCGGTGAGGAAATCTGTTTAATTTCACTGTGTGTGTGTTGTAAAGTTAACCTACTAGGATACATTTAGGTATATTGACAATGTCAACAAATTGTGTTCTTTTCCACGGTTTCTGTCTCTAACTTGAAATTGCATTACGTTTGATTAATGTTGTTGTTTATGTGTGTTTAATGGTCAATACAGTCACAGTGTACATACTTTAGCTGTGGTACTTGAAGGGATGGATGAAAAGTGTTTGTGTGTTGACGAGGGTGGGTCCTGCCACGTTACCAGTAACTTGATTTCATACTAGTTTTACTGCTGCTGGGAAATGGACAATTGATGCAAAAAGCAGATCTTGAAGTGAAATAGTTCTTCTTGATTCCTGAAAATTCTCATTTTCTTTAAGTTGAAACAGACCACGTTCATCATAAGGAATAATTTTTGTTTTATATGACATATAGTCGCTCTTTCTTTCTTTCTTTCTTTCTTTCTTTCTTTCTTTCTGTATCAAAAAGGGGTAACATAAGTCAGCTTTTTAAACTAATAATGGTTTATTCTGTCAGCAGCTGTTCATACAACCCCTACAGCTCCTGTTTCGCTCAGTTGGAGCTTCTCAGCAGTCACTGTATCACACAAATGTCACAACTACGCATTCACACAACAACATGCTGTCACTTCACAGCAGTCAACAACATCAAACCCACACAGACATGGCAGTCACTGTACAGCGTTGGATGAATGAATCACCTTCCTCTTGCCTTCTGTCTTCTGCTACATTACAACACTGTGACTTTGTGTCTGATCTAAACACATACTGTATCTAGATTATTCCTGCTAAATGAAATGGGATGGTAGTCATGCCAATGCAAATATATTCAAAATGATTGTGTTTTTTGGACTGACTGTGCTGGGGGCTGAATAGTTTACACACTCAGAGAGGTTATCATTTGCAGTTATGCTCTATAACTGGTGTTAAAGGGAAAGTATGGGAGGGTGAAACATCATTAGGTATTGAAAGTAGAGAAATGGAGGAAAAAGGAAGCAGAATAATTGGACAGCAGCCTGCTGAAGCCCACAGAACTGTGCCAGACTCAGTGAAAGTCTTTTCTGGCTCACTGCACTTTTTTAAGACGTGCCTAGACCCTTAACAAGTTTTCTACCAAGACCATAGTAGAGATGAATAACAGGGATGACAAGGTGGAAGTGTGTGTGTTTGTGTAGCTGAAAAGACCAATTTTTCTATTTGTCTACCTGGGAGAACATATTAACATTCAAATTGTGTTACATTGAATTTTAGGGGTCATATTATATCAAGGAGTTTCTTCACTGAGGTAGTTACACATCTGTGTGTTTGGCGCAGAAAGTGTAATGTGTCTGTGTTAAAGTCAAGTCAGGCATGTCCATATAAACATATCCCAGCAAATAAATCAGACAGACAAGGAATTTGTTGAAGTAGAAACAAAAGAACTGGTTCTTTTAATTCTAAACTAGCCTTTGTTCAGTGAAACCGAAGCTAATCTGTATTTTGGCATCCACTCACGTGCAGGCGACAGTGTCATTGCTTGAGGCACAAAATATATTTCCTGCCAACCATTGCCCTATTTAGAACAGCCCCACAGCCCCCTGCTCCCCAAGCTGTGCATGAGCACTTCAGGGAGAAACATGCAAGTTACGTAAACATTGGTCTGAGTATGTGTGTGAGAGGCAGGGTATGACGATGTAGAGCCATTCTGACACATGGGTTCACAGCATCCATCCTCACCCTGCTCGCAGCAGTTGGGCCAAGAATAAAACACTGTGACTTGCATTTGTAATTGGGTTTTACAATATCCACAGACTCCAATATTTGTCACTGGTTGAAAAACAAGCACAATGTCAGCTGTGTTTCCTTTTGTTTATTTCCAAAGGGGACCACATGAAGAGCCTGTTTTACACTGTTTTTACAAGACTGCCATATTAAAGCTCTGATGAATTCTTCACTATATTTTGAATTGGAAGCAACACCCAAAATTAACCAAAGTACACAAAGTAATGTATAGTCATTTTGACCCCACTTGGCAAAAAGTAATAGTTTTTTTTTCCCAGTATTTAATAATAACTCAGCATATTTCACACAAATCTCACAAATCTGGAAATGAATAAGCCTGACAAGAAATAATTAATGCATGATATTTCATAGTTTAACAAGTAAATTGTTAGCTTTAGCAGATTCTGTGTCACCGTCTGCTTGGCTGTCATATTTTCTCAACAGGCTCTAGAAGACTGTAAACAATGGAGTTTGTTGCAAAACTTCAGCTTTCTGTCTGCAATCATTCATATCGGTGGCTTCAAGTTGAGTTTTTAAATGGTCTAATAGGATTTAATACCATGTAGTTTTATAAAGGTTTTTTTTTTTTTCTATAAACCCTGCTTGGCAGAGGAGTGCACGGGGGAAGGCGACATGAGATGAAGGCGTTGTAGTCATCAGGGGTTTCAGGCGACATCTATGAGATGCAGCAGCGGGGATATAATGAAGTTGTGAGGGGGTGGTCAGAGAGAACAGGACACAACTGTGCACACTAATGCTGTGTCACAGAAAAAAGGGAAGGGAAGTGGGTTTGTCTTATCTCTAGTGACTTGAAAACATGTCCTTTGTTCCTGTTATTGCTTAATTAAATTATTAACCCTGCTTCCTTTTTTTTTTTTAGGGTATGGAATGCACTGACGGACAACTATGGCAACGTGATGCCGGTGGACTGGAAGACATCACACACTCGCTCCCTACACCTGCCCACCCTCAACCTCATTGAGCTTGAGGTAGTACACATGAATAAACCCACACAGAAACACAGTGTCAGTGGTCTGATGAAGGCTTCAAAACACATGCTCCATTCCCAAGTCCTCACAGTTTTGGAAATGTTCCTGGCGAACGGGCGCGACTCAAGCAGTTTGCGCCCCTGCTGTCAATCTGCTTAACCACCTGTTTGTAGTCTCATCCAACTTGTCTTCCTGTCTCTGCCTTTCCCTCCCTCCCTGATGAGCAGAAGCTGGATAACCAGTCTCTGGATCTGTCTGATGACGAGGAACTGAGGGAGCAGATGGATATGCACTCAATCATTGTCTCCTGCATTAACGACGAGCCGCTCTTCACAGCTGAACAGGTAATGTTCTCACACTTTTGTCATCAGCAAAGCGTGTCACATTTCTTGCTTGTGTTTATAATCTGTTCAGTCTTGGCCCTTCCTCTCCACTCTGTTAACAAAACAAAGAGGGCAGTGCTAAAGCGAGCAATAGAATGAATGGTGAAAGTAGTGGAATAGAAAAGTGAACCATTATTTTCCCATTCTGTCACAGCAGATACATTCTAAAGACACAAATAAACTGAAAGGACCTTTGCAAATCTTTGTGGAAAAGCTCAAGACGCAAAATCCAACTGTTCTCAATTCTGCTTTTGTGTGTCGCTGACAGGTCTGTTAAGAGACGATAGGCTGAAAGGGTTGTGTTTATGTGTGCGCTTTGCCCAGAGTTTTGTCTCAGAGCCAGAGCCGTGCAGTAACTAAGAAGAGTAGAAAGAGGAGAGAGCTGTGAATCTAGAGTCACTTTGTTTTTATATTCAGTCCACACACGCTGCATGGTGCTGTTATTGGCTACAAACTCACTGCCCGAAGGTCGACAGCCACAAATATCCAGAACACAGCAAAACAAGAGGAAAATAGAAAAAAAAAAAACAGGTACAGGTCAGGGTCTCTTCAGGTAAATACAAGGCCACACACTGACAAAGGGTCAGACGTGATGGCTGAATTTTTATAGAGTTTTTTTTTTTTTTACCCCTCGGTCAACTTTTGGCCCAAAGTGGTATTGTAATTGCTTTGTCTGTCCGTCTGTCCATTCAAGAACATAATCACATCATCTGAAGAATGCATTGAGATATCTGTACCAAATGTATGCTGTTATAATATAATATAAATGTGTTTGTAATGTGTTTTACACAAAGACAATCTAATTAAAATTCCATGGCATTAACTTTCAACAGAATCTTACACTATATTTGGCCGAGGGGTTTTAAAAGTACGCAGCATGTCGTGTTCTTGCTTTGCCTTCAGGTGTTGCTTTAATTTGTCTTTGTTGCCAATTGTCCTTTAATTTAATAGAATGGAGTCTATATAGTGTCTTTATTTTGTCAATAGGGGTTTACACACATAAACATGCACCACACACTGAAATGTGTCTTCTGCCTTTAGCCCATCACTAGGTCATCATGGGTCACACACACACTGCATGCAAGGAGCAGTAGGCTCACCATGTCAGGTACCTGGGGAGCAAAATAGGGGGGGTTAAGTGCCTTGCAAAAGGCCACATCAGTCAACAATTTTCCACCAGTCTAGGGAATCAAACCTGTGACCCTTCAGTCACAAGCCACCTCCCCAGGTGACTCTTCAGCCGTCTAGGCCACAGCTCCTAAGAACTGTCGTCAGAAGCAAATACAGGTGTACTAATCACCAAAACCTGTTAACCTGTTGTTTTTGTTTTTTTATTGGAGGATCCTTTTATGTCCTTAAATGTGATTTTAAGAAAAAAATATCCCAGATGATGCTCTAACAAACCTACAAAATCATATTCATGTTCCATATCCCTCATATCCTTTTTTGTTTTTTGCCAGTTTAACATAAAATATTGGCTTTAATTACTCATAATGATTCTAAACGGTTTTAAAAAGTCTGAATATCTAACGTGTTAAAATGTACAGAAACCCTGCCTTCTCACACAACGTGAACATTTGGGTTCATTTTTTTGACTGTTATTCAGGTGATCGAGGAGATAGAAGAGATGATGCAGGAGTCTCCAGACCCCGAGGATGACGAAAGCCCCTCCCACTCAGATCTGTCCATGCTCTCGCAAGACCTTCACGGTCTGAAACGCTCAGGTTCTAACACCAGCTACGAGGATCGTAAGTACTAGTACTACTGAGTGGATTCCCACAGAGAGACTTAATGATATGATTTCTTAATGTTTTTTTTTTTTTTTTTTTTTTTTGAGTCTTCTTTCATTTGATTATTTATATTGAAGCTATAACCTTGTTTATACTTCTTCCTATTCCTTTTTGACCATGCAAATTCAGACAGATTTTGTTCTTTTAGATGTAATGTTTGTATTTGTTTTATTTGTTTGAAAGAAACAAACAAACCTTGAGTAAACCATTAATTTTATTACCACTGTGTTGTTTTGTGAAGTTCTCCTCTGCTGCCCTTTGACAGTCAAATCATTTAATGAAGTGTAAGAGGTTGCTCTGTCCAATACACGAAGGACCAACTCCACACATGGGTTAACATTCTTCTGTGATGTGGAACAAATACAGACAGACTAGTAATTGCCAAGCCTCTGCATGTTACATAATCAACAGTATATATACGACTGTGTCTCAGAATGCGAGACTGCGTTCTCATTGAGTTAACCTTAAGATGGCCGGTAACAGTGTCCTACAATATTTAATACTGGCCCTCGGTTGGTTACTCATACTCGGAGAGATAAAAATAGATGCTAGATGGTGACCCAAGTCTTTTAAAAGAGCTTAATAAAATGGAAGTCATGTCTTTTGCTGTATATTGAGTAAGGTTTTTACTGTTTGTTTTCTGTTTGATGAAACGGATTTACAAGTTTTAGATTTTATAAGCACTTAAACGAAGGTTATGGGTATAAATATGTGGTTTTAAATGGGCTATAATTCACTGTAATCTTTAAAAGTGAAGGCTTAAATACACTACTCAAGTGTCTACTCCTCACGTAATGCTAGTAAAATGAAAGTCTTTCACATCATTCTACTTATGATACTTCAGCATTTAAATGTGAGATGTTTCACGCATAATAAACATAATACACACAACTGCTCTTTCACGTTGTGCGTTCCACGTTTTTTTCTCCAGGGCTGCGACAGCTGTCTGTGTCTGAGCTGACTGAGACTCTGGAGGAAGTGGAAACAGCCATCCGTCGCTACAGCGAGGAGCTGATCCAAGCCTTGGCTCTGAGAGACGAACTCGACTACGAAAAGGAGGTACTGACAATTTTATCTTGTTAAAGAGTGTTGCATAAAGGTCCCATTATGCTTCTGCGGCAGACTGTTGCAGACGGTTTTCGTTTACAGTTGTGCGGGGAGGTGTTGATGTTATGCTATTCACCGCCACAACGCAAGGGGGCGCAATGTTTATCTTCCGGTGGAGCAACAGTTGTACAGTCTTGACGATGAATTGTACAGGTGTTTGTACTTCCTCACTCCTTCAATGAGATGCTTCTCTTTCTGATCCATCTTTGCAGGTATTTTAAAAATGGCAATTGCGAATATTTTTTTGGCGCTCGCGGTGGCGGAAATACGTGTATAGTGATTACAGCAGACCAATCACAGCCCTCTTGTCTGCGACGCTGTCTGTGACGATTTGCCACGTGAGCATAAATTGGGCTTAAGTATGGTCAAGGCAGTGACGCCCGAATGTTCTTATGTTAACTTCGATTTGGGAATAAACACAGGTGAAGAACAGCTTCATCTCGCTGCTGATCGACGTTCAGAACAGACAGAAGGAGCACCGAGAGCTGCTGCGCAAGAAGAAGAAAATCCGAACTGCATCTACGACCGGGCCCAACGGCCAGAGGATAGTCAGCACACACATACCCGGCACGGTGAGTCATGCTGCAACATCATGTAGGAGGCAGAAACAAACACATATGCATGAAAAACATATACAGTCACACAGAACCTGAAATGATCGGATGTAGAGTACGATGCACAGATAGATCACATGGGGAATCTTCTTTCACAAAAGCCTTTCTGCTGATTCTGTCCTTCTCTCCTTTAATGTAGAACCTCTTTATCCATCTCTACTCTTTCCTCCTTCCTTTCCTTCCTTATAGCTCCTCACTCTGGAGGGACTCTCCAATGTCATTCAAAATGGCATCCGTCAAACTTTTGGCACCACAGGAGGGGACAAGCAGGTGCCCCCACTATTTCAATCTGTCTGTTCATACCTTTTTTCTTATTTCTACCCTTTAAAAAAAAAAGTCATACCCTTTTTTCTGTGAGCTTTTTTCTTTTGATCTGCATGTTTGTTTCCTCCTCCACAGCTGTTCTGGCGTTTGCTGTCTTGATTTGTATCTGCCTTCTTTATGATGTTTATTTTGTCTCTTCTGCTTTTTTTTTTTTTTTTAATAACTCAGCGTCTGTTATTCCACCTGTCATTTTTATTTTGCTGCTGTACTGTAAACACTCTGATCAGCCTCTAAAAGTGGAAAACTGCATCTACATCATATGACTGGCCATCCATATGTTTTATCATCACAGTTTTGATTTTATTTTATGTATTTGTTTTTTTAAAGGTTAAAGTAAAACATTCTCAACTAAAAATATGTGTGATGTCTTACTTTTTTTTTTCTTCCTCAGTACCTGACCACAGTAATCCCCTATGAGAAGAAAGCTGGCTCTCCATCCGTTGAAGACCTGCAGATCCTCACAAAGAGTGAGTGTTTAACGAACTTAAAACAATGATAAAGCAATGACACATCATTCATTGTTTCCCATTAAGTACACCATACTGTTTAATCTGCACCATCGCAGTTCAATAATTCACTGAAAATATTTTAACGCTATTGTCAAAAACATCAAAAATCTCTAAAATTATGGTTTGCTAGGGTTATTCAGCATCACATCTGTGTAAACCAGGTCAACTGCACGATCATTTTCCCTTGATACAGTTTCCTCAGTGGCAACGAAACGCATTCCACAAACCTTTCGCAGATTAACACTTTCATTCCTTTCAAATTTTTAAGAATCACCAGTAATACTGTGTAAAAGTCTTTGATGGTTTTTCAGGGTTGTAATAAGCGCACGTATTTATGCGTAGGTTTCCTTTCCTCAGATTCAATAAGGAAATACAGAAAATAATACATACGCTATTATAAAATCAAGTGGATTTCTACAACCCGTTTCAATTCTGTCTTAATTTGTTATGTTTTAGAACTAGTTATGTCACAACATTTGCACATATAAGGTCAAGACTTCCCATGAACATTTCTCAGACTACGAAATGTTCAGATGTTGATTGTATTAATGAACTCAAGGGGCTGAATGAGGCAAAGCGCACTGTCAGCAACCTGGAAGGGGGCGGGGCCTGAAGTGGCTCATTTGCATTTAAAGTTTCACCTTTCTGGTGTCATTATTTAGAAATAGAGTTGAAGATGGACCTGTGGAGTTGAATTAAAGAAGAATTCAGACCCAAGCAGAGCATTTACAGTTTATGTAGACCACAGGGAAATGTTTGAAAATGTATAATTCTATTTAAAAAAGCCAAATATCACTCCTTTAAACAGCAAACCTAATGGTGGCATCGGACTTCTGCACAGCACAGGCAGACTTTTCTATAACAGCTTTCATTTCTGTTTGGTAAATAAACTAGGCAAGGCTTTTGTTATTAACTAGGCTGACTGGATAAAAATACCAAGATGCTGAAACATAAAACTACAGTTCGAACAAAGAGCCTAAATTAAAATACACTGTTGTAAATAGGTTTATATTTTCATTTTAAGAAACAGCCCAGAGTTTCAGACCTCAACGTTGTTATGTAATAGTGAATCTTGCAAAATTGGTATAGAGAAACAAAAGTATTCCTCTGGATCAAATAGCAACAGTAACGTATTAGCATCAACATATACCAACAGATAAACACTGATCATTACAGTCTGTTATTTCTGTGTTGTAGACTGTCTTATCAATTTTTATTGGTTTGAACATGTTTTCAGTCAGTTACAAAAAGGAAAAGACAAAATTAATAAATAAAGAAAACAAAAAAACAAGCACCCAGACAGTTCTTATACATATGTATACACACACACAGCATATACATAAACACAAACATGTATGCATACTGTCCACCAGCCCCCCCTCTACCTTCTATAAGATGCTGCCCCAGTAATATGAGACATAAATGTTTGCCATATTTGACTATTTTTATTTGGAACCATATTCACCCTGGCAATCATGTTTTCAAAGGCGGCAGACTGTCATGAGTTTAAGCCACTCTGTAAACTCTGGCCTTCTGTCACAGACTGATAAGGTTGGATCAGATCATCCTTATTGTGAAGTTTTATTTTCTTTACAGCAGTGTTTTTTTTTACCTTAGAGTCCAGACCCCATGGTAATTGATTAAAAAAAAAAATCATACTAATTAAAAAATATATTGCGAGTTGAGAGAGACAATCCCAATACGTAAAAGACAAACTGTGAAGTTCAAACTCTGTGGTTCTGTTTATCGGTCACATGTTCACTGTGGTCGGTTTCAGATGCTGCAGCTCTTTCATAATTCATAGTTTAGTTATTGTTTGTTCAGTATTAATTATTATCCCTGTAAATCCAAACTGGACTTACTGTTCATATCCTGACCAAGGAAAATAAAAATCTCATTTTGTGCTTTTCTGGCTCCATCCATAATAATATACATTATATAGACTAAATTATGTATCATCTAAGATTAATGTTTATTTGCAGCCTAGTATAGCAAACTATTATATAATCAAAAACAAATTAATTTCAGCAAAAAAAAAAAAGGCTCTGTTTTAAATGTTTGGGGCCGCAAGAAATTTGTGAGGTTAAAATGTTGTCACCAAAAGATCAAGGTCAAAACAGGTTGGAACCCACTGCTTTAGTGTGTAGTTGTGTAATATACGCAGAACACCGCCCAGCTCACTGCACATGTTCTGTTAAAATGAACGTGTTCTGCTGCTCTTTTCCCACCAGTCCTCCACGCTATGAGGGACGACAGTGAGAAAGTACCTGCCCTGCTCACAGACTACATCCTCAAAGGTAAAGACTCGTGCCCGCCACCCAATTTCCGTCCAGTCAGTCGTTTGCATTAACATTTAAAGTTCAAGACGAGTCTAGTGGTGTGTCTGTAAAACGACCTTTATCCACTCGCGGTTCAGACATCTCGCCCTCTCTTGTTTGAAAATGAATTTCTGCGTTTTGCTTTTCTTCACTTTTGACCTGTGCCTTCCTTGTCTCTTGTCTGTGCTGCGTTGTCCTTTTGGTAGCTCTGGTATGAGAGCGGTGGAGACGGAGGTTTGTGAGGCACTGACACATTAACACCGTTTGCTTCTATTCTCAGCCCTGTCAGACTCCCCTTCTCTCTGTCCCCCCCCCTTAAGTACGTCTGCGTAGTAGCACTTTTTTTTTTTTCTCTCCCAAAAAGCAGCCGCCTTCCCTCACTCACTCGTCTCTGTAGTGTCTGTATCTCACTGTGCAGCGCTTTCGGCAGCACCGCGCCTTCCCCGAAACACATGAATACACCCACACATCACCCCCCCCCTTTCTGGCGAGCTTGTAGTAGTAGCTGTTCACCTGTAGCTCCTGTTTCCTCCTTTCTCACATGGCTTTTCTTCCCGCAGTAGTAGCTCTTCTGTGCCTAACAGCCGTCTTTCATGTGCCACAGTGGGCGTCCATTAACCGCATTCATAACGAGCCGATCTGTTTCTTGTGTCCGCAGTTCTTTGTCCAACGTAAAGCCAAAGGCACGGCGTCCTCCCTCCAGAGTCTGATCGGAACATCAGAACAGTTGTGGTCTTCTGGAGTCAAACTTTCTTCCCTATTTTTCAAAACAGACTTTTTCCCCCCCACCATTTGTGGCATTTAAAAAAAAAAAAAAACACTTGGCCACGCTGTTGTCGTTCCTGAGATCTGACTTTTAGATACAACTCCTCAGTCTGTGAAGTTGTTTTTATTTAATCTTTTGACTTTTTAATGCCTGATTGCTACCACCCTGTATATCCGGACTGCATGATGACTTATCTGTGGATGCCAGTAATCAGTATTAGTCCTTCCTGATTAGCAAGGTGAAAAGTCCAGGAACATTCAGGGTTTGTTTTTTTTTTTTTTCCCACCAGCAGGTTTATGTGATGGAAATGCAGTCCAGTCCTTGTGTTTTGTAAATCGAACGCATTTGCATCTCTGTGTTTCATGCGTGGCAATGAAATCAAGCCCTGGATCTCTGAATACACCAGGCCCATCTTAGTGCTGAACATAAGCCTTGTTTGTCTTCACATGGACAAACACGGTTTATGCTTTTAGGATGTTTTTTTTTTTTTTTTTTTTTTAACAATGTCTTGGGGTTGAAACTCAGCTCACTAATGATCAAAGAGCAAACCCTTTAATTTACCAAACATCCAGAATTGAAGGTTTGGCCTGTTTTTCGCATGTCGGTTTTGGGAATGTGCTCAGTTTAAGCTTATAGTGGAATGTTTTAAATGAAATATTTTGTATACAATTCAGTGAAATTGCACAATCTTTTTCGAGAAGGGGGGGAAAAAAGGTAAAACGACATAGCAGGTAATAGCTGAATGAACAAACATAAAGGATATTTTTGGATACGGACTCGTTTTTAGTGACATAAGGGACTTTCCAGTAGCCACGTGTAAATGCTGTCTAGTTTTCTCTGAGCCCTTCAGTAGTGACCCCTCCCCCCTCAAAGATGACCATTACCACCCCTACAACACGCTCACTTCACATGAGTCTGCCGATACCTCACGGATGATAGTTTGCATTAATAGACGATCGTAAGTAAATTAGTGTGTTTAGTACGATATTAAAATCTTAGGTTTGATGTTGTAGTTAAGCTTCTGTCATAAGTCGTGGGTCTTTCTATCTGTCAGCCCCTTTTAACTGTTAAGTACATTGTCTGGATTTTGTGGTAGCACTTTAGTCCATGACCTACTCATGTCTTAGTTGAATACGTGATGGTCGTACACCTCACTAGATAAGTGTTAGATAATGTTTAGAAGCTGGTTGTCAAATCGTGCCAGAGAATCGCAGTCGCAATTCTAAGCAAAAAAAAAAAAAAATATATATATCAAGATTCACATTTTTGCCAGAATTGTGCAGCTCTACTTCCTGCTCACGTCACTAAACACCAACGAGCACATTAACGCATGAAACATTTGAGGTCGCCCTTAAACGACGTACAATCTAGGAGCGCATGTTTGCTCGGTACAGATCACCAGCTGCTACAGGTACACGCCACACGCTGCCAGATCAGGTCTAGTCTAGTTCTCAGGTACCATCATCAGTGTTACTAGTTAAAACTGTCGTTGTTAATGGTACTGACGTTCCTGAGTCTGTGTCCGATCGTGTTTTTTCTGTGTCGTCACACTCTGGTTAAATAATTTTCCACGTATCTGAACACTTTACAGCCTCTTGACTAAATCAGGGTAGCATTACAGAGGTTCGTTTTTAATACTTTGCTGAAATGAAGTCTAGACTTTGCTTGGTAGTAGCTGTAGATAGAAATGCAATGGCACTAGTGCAGTAGTATCTGCTCAGTGAAGCAGCTTTAGTGATAATAGCGCAGACACACTTACGACTTCCTAACTAGTTTATCAGGCTAGATCAGGGGTGTCAAACTCTTTTTAGTTCAGGGGCCACATTCAGCTATATTTGATGTGCGGAGGGCCAAAACCAGTAAAATAATGAGAGAATAATATATAAATAATGTCAACTCTAAACTTCTCTTTATATTTTACAGTGAAAAAAGTAAAATGACCTGATGAAAATGTTTAAATCTACAACTTATCCTTTCAAACAATGTGATATTAACACTATAATCTAGTGATTATGCTTTAGTTTTATCATTTCCACATGTACATTATAACTTACAGATCACATTGGATCGACAGATACTCAAAATATTTAGTAATAGAAGGAATATTATTAAAATCGCACATACTTCTTTTAAGATATTTCAAGTAATTCAGATTTTTTGCAAAATTATACTTTGTTTTAGTCTAAATACCTGAAAACGTGTACATTTACAGAGACAAAAATTTGGATTTGTGAATATTTATAGGGTTTTATGACACAAATTATGAATTGGTCTCAATGTGGAACCCGAACTAAAATTTTGCATTTCACAAATTCATTCCAGGGGCCGGATTTGGCCCCCGGGCCGCATGTTTGACACCTGTGGGCTAGATGTTAAACATTTTGATGGGACTGACTTGGAAAAAGTGCACACATGGCCAGAAAAGAGTTTAAGATGAAGAAAAGGAATGTGATACAGATTACAGCTGCTGGAGAAAATTGCACAAATGGTTGCTAAAATTTGAGGGGTCCATTTATTCTTTTGAAACAAACAAATGTCATAGTGCTGTATTTATTTTTATGTAACAGCCATTGTTTCTACTGTTGCCAGCTTTGAGAGCTTTCATAAACGAGCATGTGCTGCATGCACTTTACCGCTGCATCCACATTTATGAATATGATGGATTTGTTTTGTTTTTTTAATGAACATGTTAATGAGACACTAAAAGGGACAAATGCATGTTGCAATGAAATCAGAAAATCAATTATTTTATTAAAAATGCTTGAAGGCAAACTTGAATACAATGACATTTAAGCTTCTGATCATCTGGTATCAAAAGCTAAACTGAAAAAGGTTGTTTCCATCAACTAAATTTATTACAGCATAGGTGATTTTTTTTTTTTTAATTTTGTGGTGAAATGGCGTTCAGCATGGAGGTGACTGAAGGGTCTCATCTCAGGCCAGAAAACCTCATCTGGTCTTTTTTAGCAAACATATCAGTGTAACTACAATTTAGAGATTTATATTTCTATCAAAGTAAGCAAGATGAAAAAGAGGCTGCCTTTGTAAATGCCTGAAAATTTTGTACATTAAACCAACACCTTTTTGTTTTTAATACAGTGTAATTCCCTGGTTTAGGGTTTTTTTTAATGTTTACTGTCTCATGTGGTACTGCAGTATATTAATTTATTATGTAAATGTTTGTTTTATAACCATATTATGGACTGTAATGGTACAAGTGTTTGTGCCCACAATGCATTGCAACTCATTTCAAATAAATTAATATGTGAAAACACTGATGTTATTTTATTTGTGGCTTTGTCTTATTAACTTAAGGTTTGTACCAACAGTGTACTGTTTATACATGTCAAAAAGCAGTTCATTAGTTGCATTTTTGCAGAAATTCACTGGTTCAGATCAAAAATAGTGCAGCTTTTTTTTTTTTTTTATTTTTTTTTACAGATACTGGATTTGAAAAGATTAAAAAAAAAAAAAAAAGATGAATGGCACTTGCAAACTGCATCCACTTCATTAAATACGTGAGACAGCACAAGTTTCCAAATTCACGTCAATGTAATGTTTATAGAAAAGTTTGGAAATGTAAGTTGTGTTAATAGAATAAATGCATTAAAAATGTTAAGCTTTAAAAAAAAAAAAATATTACCAGCATTTCCTCCTGTTCCAAAGAGAAATCTTATCACAAAAAGTCAAACAAAGTGATGCGTCGTGACCAAGTCTTTGGTTTATCAGTACGTGTCTTCTCTTCATCGTCCAAGCAGCTCTTTAACAACACACACCGTGGACACACACATACACTGATTTCTCCAGCTGTGTTTAAATATCAGCTCCGTGTAGAATTTGATGCCTCAATTTTGTCTTCTTTCCTCCTTTTATTCAACAACAAAATGTTCCGTTGTGTCTAAGTGACATGGAGTTTCTGACAAATCTACGTCCAGTTTCCCATCAGATCACAGGTTAGTGTCCGTGAACATGGTGTGTTCTTTCCTGATGGTGCTGAAGCCTTTGATGGTGTCGACAAATTCCTCATCCTCCATAAACTGAAGAGAAACACAGGAAAAAAGGATCTAATGAAAAGAAAACTCCCAAGGCAGGAGCATCAATGAGTATTTTACACTTTTGACAATTCTACTTATAATATCATAACTACACAATTGTAAAACAGCCCAAATCTGATCTTTTTTTTTTTACTCAGATCTGTTTTGTTTTGGATCAATCACATGGTTCATGGTCTTTTTGTTTGTAATCCAGATGCAGATTTGACCGTTTACATTGAATCTGGGTTGAGTTTCATCACAACTCTGCTCTGAAGTAGATTAAATGAGGCGGTCCTCAAACTTCTAGAGCAGTAAATTACAACATACGCATGAATGCAGCAGTAAAATGAATCCAAAAGCATCATGTAAAAGAAAAACACTGCACAATGATTCCTTGACAATACTGTTTTTTGCTTCAGTTAAAATACAGGTAATTACTGATGTATATTTTGGGGGGGCTCAACGTGTATTCGGTATCCTTAGGCACAAATGTACTGGTCTAATGAGGATGGCCTTTATTTTGAAGGAGACTAATGTGTCAGTTCTTGTAGCTGAAAACAACCTGTTAGAATAAGGGTATGGTGATACTAATCCTGCATCCTCATAGAATTGGTGAGACTCACAATAATGTCCTTATTGGAAATGTTTAGATACATAGATTCAGGTGTAAAATTCACAGTTGTGTCATTTGTTTACTTATTCAAGATTAAACAATGTACCAGCAGTGTTAAAAAAATCCAGAAATATGATAAAATATTTTTCAAAGCATAAAAGAAATAAGTGTTAATGTAAGTTTTTAAAATTTATTTATTTTATTTTTTAATACTGTTTTATTTTGAGTGTTCAAGCACATGGAGTTCACTGTTGTGGACATGTGTGTAACCTAAAAAAAAAAAGTCCCGTTTTTGTTTTCATGCTCCTAGAAGACTAAAAAACACATGTGGAAAAAACTTGACGCAAGCTTTCATAATTTATTCATCAGAGGGTTAATATAGTCATCTGAACTTTGACAGCCCTAGTATAACTTTGTATACTTTTTTCCTGTCTTTCCTATCTTTTTTTCTTCTCTCTGTTCTTTCCTTTCCTTCTGTGCATGATTACAATTGAGCATTTATATAATGACTACTATTGTGATTATGATTGGTATTAAAAGTCTATATTTGTCAGGTGAACTGTGTTGGTCCAAATAAAGTGTGTAAATATGTGAAAAAGAAGAAAGAAACTAAACAAACAGCAAAATCTTAGTTAATTCCATCCTTCCACACCTGTGTCTGTCACTGCCCCACAGATACACATTAATAAATCACTATTTTACATTTGTAATGTAACCATGGTAACAGGATTTAGTGTTGGTAGTTTTAACAGGTTCAGCATACGTTTTTGGGGTCTCTCACCATCCCACTGTCATGGCCTGAAACATTCGGGTCCCATGTTTCAGTGTCTCCTGTGAGGGACTTTCCGTCCATCACCTGACTGACGCTGCGTCTCAGGGAGTTGACACTGAGGATGCCCAGTTCACCCTGCGGGTCATCTGCAGTCTGCTCACATTTAGCCTCCATCACCTCCTGGTGGTGGGAAGGAAAACAGGAACAATGTGTCCACGTCAGTGTGCATTTGGACCTGATGTGTGTGTTTATGAAGGGGTTTGATTTTACCTCTATCTTCAGGGTGAAGCCTTTGAGTGTGACGCTGTTGGAGAAGCCTGTCGTGTCGGGTACAGTGTCAAACTGAAAAGCAAAACAGACACACAATAGCATGAATGAATGAATGAATGAATGAGTGAGTATACTACAGTTCAATGTACTGTGATGTATTCAAGGCAGAAAGAGTAGACACCAAACTGACAAAGGTACATGATATCAAACAACTACAACTACTACTGAAAGAAAGAAAGATTCTAACTACAACTACAACTACTACTGAAAGAAAGAAAGAAAGAAAGAAAGAAAGAAAGTAATCATCTATCCATAACTATGATGAATAAATGTAAACACTTAACAAGAAACAACCTTTTATGTTGGGAAAAATGTATTTATAAAATTATTATATTAGTTGCATATGGACTCATTTCTATTCTATTCTATTCTATTCTATTCTATTCTGTTCTGTTCTGTTCTGTTCTATTCTATTCTATTCTGTTCTGTT